>JALMGJ010000005.1:66574462-66846962 GCA_023362775.1 Charina bottae | reverse complement strand
TGCAAGTAGATAAATAGGTACCACTTCGGTGGGTAGGTAACAGTGTTCTGCGCGCGTCATGCGGCCACATGACCATGGAAGCATCTTCGGACAACGCTGGCTCTTCGGCTAACAAACGGAGATGAGCACCGGCCCCTAGAGTCGGACATGACTGTATGGGGGAACCTTTTACCTTTAGAACTTTTCCATATATTTTCCCTCCTATAGTAAACTATCTACCAAGATACACAACTTCATCTACTTGCTCTAATTTTATTTTGGCCATTTATGTATAACTTGCAACTACCTTGGTCACCAAAGATCCATATTCTTTTTTTTTTTTTTTAAATAGATTTTTATTCAAACATCAATAATATAGACATAAATCAACAATAATACAATACAACATATAACACATATTATACATTATACAATATATCGTGTGTTTTCTAAGTGTATACATTGATATATTAACAACCTTTAGAAAGATTACAGCTCTACCCTCTACCCTTTCTTCTATATTTTTTCTTCTTTACACTTTCTTTAAAATCTGAATTCTTTTCTTTCTTCCATACCTCTAACCTTTTCTACCATTCCAACACATTCTGGTTAACTTTCCCATTTCTGAGTGTTTTTCAATTAACACTCAGCCTTTAACCCTTTACCTCCTACTTCTCTCAACATACTATTACCTTCTGAAATCTCATCTTCCCCCTTTTTTTCCCTTCTCCTCTTTCTGTAATCCCCTAATTCTCTATTCCTTATTATTTTAATTTTAAAGTAAACAATACAAAAATATAAAATACAACACGTAAAGGACAACTTTACAATATGTACAAATGTACATATTTGCATCATGTTAAAAGTTGTTATCATACCTTTAACATCACCAGAAACATTCCTTGTACATTTATCCATAGATATATTAAACAATCAATGAGACCTTACACATCTTTGTCTTACTTCCTGTTCATTCGCTCAGCATTCCATTTATTTTTACACATGCTTTACTTTCGTCATATGCCACTCTTACCACATTCAGTAACAATCACCAATTCTATATTCACAAAGAACATTCTATAATTCAAGCCTATCCATTTTATCATTTATATACTGTAAATCAACAAATATACAGTAATTTTTCCTTCTCTCATTCAAACTTATCTCATTAATCTGCTGAAAAACAAGCATCTGATCAGCCTGGCAGGAATCCACCGAGAACTTTCCAGATTTTGCTTACTGACACTTCTCTTACTCTTTCAATCAGAATTTTGCAAAACAACTTTCTAGATACACTTAACAGACTAATCCTCAAGTGTTTGTATTCACTTTTGCTGTATTTCCCGTTGTAAAGGCAACAATAATGGCATTTTTGCAATTGTCAGGCACAGATGCAGTCTTCTCAAATCAAGATCCATTCTAGATGCTACCAAACAATAGTCTGTCCCACATTCAGAACCTCTCATCACCCTTGTATCTTTGACTACTTATATCAGTCTTTCATCATGAACAATGGGTCTCAAACCTTCTACCAGGAACTGAACTCATGGAACTTCATACTTAGATGACTACATACAGTGCATTAGCTTTAGGAGCTATCTGGGTCCTGGCACTCAGTGGTTGCAGGAAGGGATATCTAAAAGCTCTTAGAATGGTATATATACAGGTAGTCCTCACTTAACAGTGGTAATTAGGACCGACAACTCCATCGCTAAGCGACATGGTCTTAAAGCGTGATGTCACACGGCTGTGCCAACTTATAACGGCAGCTGCGGCAGTTCCATTTGCTGTTGTTAGGTGAATCCCACACAGTCACAATGTTCTGCGGTCATGTGATTGCCATTTGTGACCTCCTGCCAACTTCCCCATTGACTTTGCTTGTCAGAAGCCGGCAGTGAAGGTCGCAAATGGCGATCACGTGACTGCGGGACACTGTGACCATCATAATTGCAAGCTGGTTGCCAAGTGCCCGAATTGTAATCATGTGGGGATGTTGCAGTGGCCACAACTATGAGGAACAGTCGTAAATCCCTTCATTCAGTGCCATTGTAACTTTGAGCAGTCACTGAACAAGTGGCCACTGAACGAGGACTACCTGTATAGTCCACCTTCCCTTAAGCTCTCAGAGCAGAGAGATACAGTTATATCATGTCATGCCTCCATGTACCCTGTTTTACATTACTTTATTACTTTATTTATTTATTTTTCAGATTTTGCCACCGCCCATCTCCCCCAGAAAAGGGGAACTCTGGGTGGTTTAAAACAAGAACCATATTAAAAGGATAAATATAAAAAACATCTAAAATATACATATATTTTATGTAGACTTCCACCCCCTTCTTTTGGAGAGGGGTGGGAATTTCTCTATTTTTTATATAGTGTTCATCCTGTGTGGTATTTTTCATGCTGGTTTCATGCCAGGACCTAGATAGTTCCTAAAGCTAAACCACTGTATATAGCGAAATTGTGATCACAATAATAAAAGTGTGAAGGTCTGTGAAGTCAATTCCCAATAGAGGATTTGAACCCCACTGAATAACATCTGGCTACCTGTGTCTGAAAAGTCCCAATAAACATGAAACTGGTCATGTAGTACCTCCTGGTGATCAATGAAACTCAATCATAAACACTCAAATCAACCTTGGTTTTACATTTATATCCACTCCTTCACTATGTGTATGAATGCACTTCTTTCTCCTTTGTTATATGAATGAATACGCTTATTCTTGAACTACATATTTGGAACAGATCTTTTTCTAAGCAGATGCTCACTAAAGAATTATCATTCTCATTCATTCATGGCTGTCTGAATAGCCCAATATTTTTGTCTGTACTGTCTCATCTCATTCTCAACTAGCCATTCATGTCACCTAAGAGAATAATTTTCCTTAGATTGCTTTCATTCAGGATGTTGCACCAATTTTCCCCAAACACATTTGGTTCTTCCATTTTCACAATTCCTGGGAGGATAACATGCAACTATCAGCAGCCTATGGATATCATATGCACCCACAACACTGAAGATGACAGCATTTCTACTTTTTGACATACTTTTTAACCCTTCACTTACATGCATGATTTCAACCTCATTCCACAAAATCAGATTACCTTCATTTAGAGCTATTACATCCTTCCCCTTTGTCTTAGTTTCACAGACCCTTTCCTTTCCTTTCCTTTCCTTTCCTTTCCTTTCCTTTCCTTTCCTTTCCTTTCCTTTCCTTTCCTTTCCTTTCCTTTCCTTTCCTTTCCTTTCCTTTCCTTTCCTTTCCTTTCCTTTCCTTTCCTTCTCTATATTATTCATTACACTTCCAAATGTAAGTTTTGCTATGGTCATCATGTCCACCATGCCTTTAGTGATTTGATGTTTCACATAAACCATTTACTGAGATAGAAATAGTAGACTAGTTACCAGCCTTAGTTGTACCCACATCACATGCAGCATTCTCTGCTTAGTGTAAGATTATAATACTGGCTTTTGGGGCACATTTCGGTCAGTATGCCACACGTACAACCAAAGCCCAGTTTTACCCTTAATATGCTCATGTTATGCAATGCAAGTTTGACCCCAACATGCTATTCTATGCAAGGTAGGATCTATAACTTACTACATTCAAGCTAACATACTGTTGCCTACATCCCACCAATTACATGGCTCATGTAGTATCCTGACAGACATTCAAGGTAGCAAAATTTAAATTAAATCACTCAAATTAAGAATGAGTAAATGATAAATGGTAAAGCAAAGCTGTACTCTATACATTCAACATTAGGGATAAAACTGAAGGTCAATAAATGCTTATTGTCTTCAATCTTCTCCTTTATGAATGAAGATATGATTTTTAAGGTGAATATTTGCACTGAATTACTTTAATTTCTGTTATATTCCTTATTCACTTTCATGCCATGTTCCCTAGTCTCTCAGGGCACATGTGAAGACTATCAGAATTTAATTCTCTAGATCAGCCTTTCTCAACCTTTTGACCCTGGAGGAACCCTTGAAATATTGTTCAGGCCTCGGGAACCCCTGAACATTCAGGCTCAAATATAGGCCAGAAGTTAGAACATTATTATATTTGTTTCATGTAGGCCTGTATATATGCATTAACAGTGTTCTTAAACTAAAAATAAAGAATGAAACTTACCTCTTTAATGTGAAGTTGCCTGAATTTGAAATAATTTTTTAAATAAATCGTGATCTCCCAAGGAACCCCTAGTGACCTCTCGTGGAACCCTGGTTGAGAAACCCTGCTCTAGATGTTTCTGAGTATAGCATCTGGATGAAATCCAGGCTGAAATGAATGTATGAAGGCAAAAGTCCCTAAATCTTGCAAAAATAGTAATTAAAAGTTATTCTGCTGTTGGATTTTCAGTATAGATTACAATTAGAGCAGGTTATATGCCTGTTGAGTTTAAATTGTCTCCATGCAGCAATTTATCACTTGCCAGGGAAAAACAGACAAAATAAACTAAAACACTTGGAGTGTTTTTTCAATATTGTTAAGCTTTGCAGCAAATATTCTTCTTCTTCAACCAAAATAACTGTAAATTTATCCAGAACTCATCTAAGATACACCTCCAAAGCCATGCAATATATATCACGCTTGCTTTAAAAACAAACCTGTGACACATTTTGCTGTATTTCCTGCTCAATGAACCATAAAGATCTGAGCAAATAACATTTTTGACGTAGTACATTTCAGATGAATATGCTTTAGGCTGCTACCAAAGTACACTTCAAAGCATATTTCAATGAATATTATCACCAGAATCTCCATTTTCTGCAAAGCCACAATTGCACTATTAATAATGGAATAGGGCTTCCAGCATAGTATCTTAGAGAACACTCTGGATTTCAGTTCTAAAAACCCACATTTTTCCAGTAAACCTGAGTAGAATCCCCAGTGTACCTCCATCGCCTACCTTTCCTGAACCTTCTTATTTGAGATAAGGATAAAGCGTAGGTAACCTTTTTAGACTTCTTAGAAAGACTGCATATTTGAGGGTAAATGGGTCAATTGCAAAATAATTAGATGGATAAATGTTCATTCCATGTTATGGTGTTTTTTTAGTAGCAATCAAGGGCAAGGGTATGTGCTTAGCAGTGCTGACCCATTTTTTAAAATAAGGAATAGTCCTAGGAGCATCTGTCTGTTTCTTTTCTGAATAACATTTATTTATTTATTTATTTATTTATTTATTTATTTATTTATTTATTTATTTAGTTTTATCCCGCCTTTATTATTTTTATAAATAACTCAAGGCGGAGAACATACCAATACTCCTTCCTCCTCCTATTTTGAAAGTCATACTATAGGCATTGCCAGACATGGCTTCATATGCCAGTGAGGACACAGTTCAGTTGCAGAATGACTGCATAATGGTTTGTAATGGCTTGGCCTTTTTTAAAACTGATTTCTTTATAAGATAAAAACAGAAATATTACTTAGCCAACTCTGCAAACTATAAGAACTCCACCTCCCTTTAAGTTGTCTGAAGTTTACCTGAATATCACCAGTCCTTCCTGATCTTTGGGAAGAAACTGACAAAAGCAGAGGGTGAGTGGGTAGCAGGGCACATACATGTCATTTAGTAGGAAATGGTGACTAAGAACTGTATATTTTTTATCCTGAATAAACTTTGTTATTGCTCTTAAGTAAAAGTCTCAGGCCAGTTTTCTAAAGAACAAATAGATATTACTCAAGGCTTTTACCCTTACATCAAGTTAGACATAACCTCTGTGACATTTATCATATGGTCTTATAATTTAACATCATCTCTGTAGAAAGATGTCTGTAGTTGTTTTTGCCACTGGGGAAAGATACCTGTTTACAACTCCTTGTCCTTTCCTTTGGAGGCTGCTCCTATCTGTAAAGTTGCTGAAGGGTGAGCTACAGGCTCTCAACCCTACCTCCAATCCAAACATAGAATAATAGTAATGTATGCCTTTCCTTGAACCCAGAGTTCTCACTCGAGGCACAAATGACCAGGCTCAAATTATCCTACTTCGGACACATTATGCAAAGACCTAGCTCTCTAGAGAAGACTGTAATGCTGGGAAAGGTAGAAGGAAAGAGAAGAAGAAGAAGAAGATGACCAGCAGCAAAGTGGATGGGCTCAGGAGGACCTGAAGGACCAGGTTAGGGACAGATCATCACTGAGAAAATCTATGTGTTCGCTAAGAGTTGACAATGATTTGATGGGACATAATTAATCAATGCCTTTCCTAATTGTTTGTTGTAAGAATGCAATATCTGACTTGACTAATGCCAGCTGAGGAGCAGTGGAATGCCAAATATGCCACTGGTTTTTCTGTTGCCTTTGGATCTGAGCACTGAAAGCATCAGCTGTCCCAATGATGTAGTTGCAGCAACCCTCTTTTCCCAGAGTAATCTGACTACAGGGCTTGCTGCTAGATGATATATGGGCACTACTTTGAACTTTTCATAGGGCAGATAAGTGCCAAGTATTATAACATAAATATGTCCATGGCAATGAGTGACCTGACCTTCAGTGGCCAAGAGGTAGCTGCAGAAGGTCATCCCCTGTGAGTAAACTCATACATTCTAAGAATGAAGTATGTGTGAAGGGCACTTTTTTCACCCATAATTTACTCTTTCTAACAATTGGCATTTTTGCTGTTCATTTTTCAGTTCCAGAACAATAGCTCTAGCACAATATGTTTCAGCAAGAAAACAGATTGCGACACCTGCTTCACCAGGTAAATATGAAAATCGGGAAGGATTTCTTATGACAGTACTTTCATCCACTGAAATTGACTTTGTCAGATAAATATGTTGGGAGAGACAGCTGTTGGATTTTACTGCACACACCTAAATCCTATATCTTCCATAATGATTATTTTCAGAATTTCCAAAAAAACATTTACATGGGAGTAAATCCCAGTTGAATGAAGGAGGAGTCAACCTTTTCAGGATGAAGCTATTAGTCTATAATAATGTAATGCAATAAAATAACATAGGCTAGCGGTAACTTAAATTGCAGGGCTACTAGAGCTGGGCTGCAAAATTCTGGATGATCACTAAGAGTTAGAGCATTCTATATCACTTTTCTGCTACCTAGTGTGTTGGGGTTTGATATACCCAGGAATTTACAGCTAGATATAAATTATATTGAGAGGCTTGATATTTAGGTGAAAGGGGAAATATTCTGCAAAGTCACCCAATTAGCAGCCATTGTTGTAGTGCTGATGTGTCAGTGTGTGACTCATACAACAGGTGCTAAGAGTTAAGTTGGGTGTGGTGGATAATGAGAGTGACCTATAAGGTGATTGGTCAGTTTATATATAAATACAGAGATGTCCTGTAATTCATTCTTCTCATTCAACCTCTGTATGCTGTATCGTTGGTGTATCATTTTGTTACCCGTGTGGAAGTGATCTGTAAATACGTATGTTTATAAATAAATAGGCTATTTTATATAATCCCTGTGTGAGTGTCTATTTACTATACAGCCTAAGGATCACTGGTGTCTAGGAGAAGAAGCAGGCCGCTCCATCCGCTCGCCCTGACATAGTGGTTGTCCAGAGTTTTGCAATTCAAATCCAATAGCCCCATTAAAGATACTTCTTACCTTATGTGTCTGTTCATAATCAATAAACCTATGTTGCTTTTTTCAGCCTTGAAAGTCCCAGAGAAACTCCTTTTATTAGAGACAGAACTGTGCTTTTCTAATCTCCCTTTCACTAAGCAAGATCACCCTTCCTAAAGCCCTCCCCTCCCCATGATCTTGCAGAGGTTGGTAATGCTGACATTTGCATGTTTTCAAAGGAAATACACTTTTTAAAGCCAGTTATTTTGCATCTCAGATATTATGCACCATCCTGCACAGCTGAGACAAGGAGCCAGATTGGTGATATCAGTACAAAACAGCTGTGGGCAGCTAACATCAGTAAAGAAATAGCGAACATCATTCACAGAATGCCTCTGGGAAAATCTTTATCACTTAAAGTAGCCCTTACCCTAATCAAAATTCATAACAACCCTTTAATGGCCATTGTAAACCAAATCCATTCACTGTGAGTTATTGTCAGTACTGAAAGGAGAGGGTAAAATAGTGGCGCTTGATGAATATTTTTAACCACACTATAGGAAGAAATCAAAGTACATGGAACTTCTAATCTCCTGAAAGCTCATGAAGATGTGAAAGTCAAAAGCCTTGGCTAACTGTGGAGGAGCTGCTGCCAGAAGCAGGTATTTCCATTTGCAAGAGTGCAACAGGGCCTCCTAAGCATATGGAAACCCCGTGTTATTACTGGGATAATTTCTGTACATGGGTTATACCCACCTATACCTTTGCATAGTGGTTATCTCCATGTACGAAACAAAATACTGATTGTAAAATGTGAGTTGTTCACAGCCTGGAAAACACATGTGGCCCTTGGCTTAAAAAAAAAGTGGCCTGGGCAATTTCTTCCCATTTCTTGCTAGCTAGTTAGTTTCCATCTAGAAGAAAAGAGGATGCCTCCTTGCTTCCCTTCCTCCCAGCAATTTTTCTCCAGATCACTGGGAAGAAGGTACATATCATATCATATCATATCATATCATATCATATCATATCATCATATCATTATCTATCTATCTATCTATCTATCTATCTATCTATCTATCTATCTATCTATCTTCGATTGTTATATATATTTGACAAGTGAATATGTGAATATACCCATACACATTCCCAGTCTAACAACTTGTGAAACATAAAGGTTGTCAAGTCATGATATAACACAGGTATAGTCCTGTGGCCTCAAGATTGCAGAGAGCTTTGGGTGTCTCCCTTGATGGCATACTTTCTTGTCATCTTGAGGAAGAAAACAGACGAAAACTCACATATACTCTAAAACATATGCAAATCAAAGTTAAAACAAAGAAAATTGTCAAACTTGGGGGCGGGGTGGACAAGCCCTGCTAACAATGTATTGTATGGCCCTACCCTCAGCTCCCCCAAAAGTGTGTCCTTTGGTCACAAAATGACTGATCACTCCACCTTATGGTACAATTCATGTAAACAACATGTGCTTGTTCTCTATCTAGCAATTAGGTTGGAAATGTTACTGTTAAAAAAGTCAGGTTAAGCAGGCCTGCAAATTATCTACTGTCAAGATTTTCTGCCATGGCTGCATTCATGAATAATCTGGTTGCCACAATGGGGCTAGGCAGAGCCTTTGAAGATGGTTAGATAGATATGTATGTCTCTACTGGCTTGCCCTTCTTCCAGGAAGCTGCAATTCAAATTTCAGTTCACAGCTGGACCATTGAAGACCATACCTTCTCTCTCTCTCTCTCTCTCTCTCTCTCTCTCTCTCTCTCTCTCTCTCTCTATCTATCTATCTATCTATCTATCTATCTATCTATCTGAAGCCATGACAAATATGCAAAGACAAAGAGCTTGTGAAGGATATCTTTTCCAGATTAGTCTTATTAACCCTGTGGGAAAGGACCCTTTGAAGTTAGAAACTGTCATTGAGGGATTTCTCTCCCTTCCATTCCTTCTGTTATGGGAAGACTGGTGGGACAATTATTAAATAATGTGAAAAACCTTCTATTTCTAGAAAAGTAAAGCTTGATAGTGGTATGACCAAACTTAGGAGACATGCTATGCAATTGTTCCTCTCACAGTTTGCTCAAACTGCATTTTCCTGCAAACAATGTCTAGTTCGAAAAAAAGAAGTATTGGATGAAATAAGGAAAAGGATCAAGTATACTACTAAAATCTGCCACACCTCCACTTTACAGTTCTGTGTATATTCTAAAATAGGTGACAAATATTTTGTTGGCCAAGGGCCACCATGAACCTTTCTTGAAGGGACATATAGCTGCTAAATGGATGGGACCATATAACACTTGTGGACCGTTGAGATTCTAAGAGGAATTGTGGAGATTTCCTTTGTTTTGTTTCATTCTGAACCTATGATCTTATTTTATAACTTACTTTACAGCTTTAATGGGTTTCCCATCTGTAAATGGCATGAAGCCCTGTTCTCAGTTTTCAGTTTTGTCATGATCAAAGAGGGTCCAAGGGTCAGAAACCGAGGAGTTGGGAGCCACAGTTCATCCAATTCTGTTTTAAACTCTAGGCTGCTTCCATCATGTCCTAGGGCAGGGCTTTCCAAAGTGCCGCCACTGGCGACACACCTGGCGGCGGCGGTGGCAGCGGCGACGCGCGCGCACGGCGGCGGCGCGGGGGGGCGTGCGCACGGCGGCGGCGCGGGAGGGGAGTGCGGCGGCGCGGGGGGCGTGCGGAGGCGCGCGCGTGCATGGCGGCCGCCGTGCACACGCGCGCCGCCGCTTCCGGGTGGTGTGGCGACACACCACGCTGTGTGTGGCGACACACTTTTGTGTCGCGACACACAGTTTGGAAAGCTCTGTCCTAGGGCCAATTTTGTGATATGTGAGAATATCCTTTAAGGTCTATCTCATAACAGTTTTGTTGGGGGAAGTTAAAATGGCTCCTGGGTGTAAGCTTTCTAGGAATATACAGCAATTGTGTGTGTGTGTGTGTGGGGGGGGAAGTATTTTGAATCACTGCACTTCTTTTTTCAGCTGGGTTTTCTGTTATAACAATCCTGAAATCTATATACAATCAGCAGAAAATCTAATTTGCAGTATTTAAACTTTCTCTTAAATAGCCAGGCCATTAATTAAGAATCAGACAGAATATTTTATTTCAGGTTCCTGTTTTAATGAGAAGGCTTAAATATGTCCGCTTCCCTTTAGATGCAAAAATTATTCAGCTTGCTATAAATCTTTCCTTCCATATTATCTATGGCAAAGTTGGCTGGGTGTATAGATCAATGTACAGGGATTGACTGTCATGATTCATGGCTTTTTTGCAAGTGAAGTACTAAAAGTGAAAGAAAATAAATGTGAGGAATAGAAATTCAAGAGAATTAAGACATACATTTGTCCCTTCTTTGTTCTAGAACAGGCAGTGAAGTAACCACCACATTTAATAATTAGAAGAATGACTAAAACAAAGGACAGTCTAGTGTTTCCCAAGCAGATCTGGGGGTTAGGTTCTATAAGAGGTGCAAGAAGTAGAAATAGTCGGTGTGGAATTTTAGAACTTTAGTGTTGCTTTAGTTTCATAAATGGCTCCAAATATAAAGATCAGAGTTTCTGCAGACAAAAAGCAGATCTCATGGGAAAGTTGAATAATGTAGTTGTGCGGGGTGTGGGAGGCTTGTTCCAAGTGGTTATCTCCACTACCTCCCTGCTCTGGGGAGTGATTTGGGCTGAAGCTTTGGACGGTTGGGGAGGAGGCCAGTCTTGTTATTGTTGTGTTCTTTGGGAGTGAAAGGCGTCCTGAAGCTGTAGATCTGTTACTCACATTTTTTTGTTGTCTCTGTGGTGGGAAGGTAGGAGTTAATCCTCGTCTGTTTCTCTGCTTTGTTGGATTTATGGGTCCCAGTATCATTACTGGGGCTGGTCTGGGTTCTTTTCTTGCCTCTGGATGGCATTTTTGAGCCATAGGGCCAAGCCAGTTTTCTCAGCAAAAACCCGAGCCCAGCTCCTTTTTGGAGTTCAGTTGGGCCCCTATAGGTCATGAAAGAGTTCAATCCAAGTTTCTGAGATCTATTTTTCAAGTACCTCACTACGTTCCAAATGTGGTGCTTCGTCGAGAAGCTGGCCTACTTAAAATAGAAATCTCTGCTTTGGATCTACATCTTCTCCTATTAGCTTTCAGTCTTCCTGGTGCCAGGCAATAAATGCCAAATTGCAATCTTATGGCTTTACATGGGCAGCCATTACCATGATGGGTTACAAATGTGCACTAGCTGACCTCAAACAATGGGCCATCGATTTAGAGCTGCAATCAGACTTATCAATTCTACCTAGAAACATATTTTTGAGCCATTCTGAATATTTTCCCTGACCAGCCAGATACCTAAGCTACACAACAATTCCAAAATTTAGAAGGGCTTTACCCCTGGCCAGATTCAATGCCCTCCCAACAGCTGTTACTGAAGGGAAATACCAAAATAGCACTTTTGAACAGAGATCGTGTCCATGTGGTGGAGGAACAATTGAAACGATGGAACATGTTATTTTGTATTGCTCCCTCTATGCAGGAGCTTGCCAGGAATTACTATCCCCATTCTTCACTAAACATCCTGGTTGTTCTGACTCATTTTATCTTAAGTTGTTACTATCCGATCAATCTGATTTTATTTCGTTGACCACAGCCAAGTACTGTTCTACAGTTTGCACAATACATCGTAGCATCTCCTCTAATTTTTCTTAGATATTTTAGAATTTTACGTGTTTTTCTTTTTATCCTAATTAATTGTGATTTTGTTTTATTTGCTGGTCTATGACTGAATAAAGATTGATTGAAAGCCAGAAGGGGTGAGGCCAGTCACAGTTCAGGAGCTGCTAGTTGTTCCGCTCCAAATATAAAACTGAGACAATCAATAGAACAAGATAAAGTCTTAAGTAGTTTCTGGGAAATAGATATTCAAAGTTATGGCCAACTTTTTAAAACAGTGTATTCCCTAATATCTTCCCATCCTCACTTTTTGTCTGTTATTGTTATTGAAGTTGTAATCATTTACTATTTATTTTTGCTACTATTTTAGTATTTATAAACTATCTAGACTCTATGAGGATTGAGGTGATTAGCTAACTAAATTATACCTAGTAAATAAAAATAATGCATAAATACTCATCCTCTGAAAATCCAAAGCCTGGTTACTGGAATACAGAGCAATAATTATAGAACTGTAGCTCTCAGGAATTAGTATTACTACTTTCACGGAACACACACACACATGCACACAAAAGCACACTTCATCTCTTTGACATATTCTGTAATACGTAACTTCATACATCTATTTATTTGATTTATATAACCACCTTTTCAGACCATGACTCAGGGCGGGGCATATCACTGGTCAAAAAATAAATATTAAAAGCAGCAAACAAAATCAGTAGTCCAATTAGATCTCTTTTGTATTTGATTATCAAAGCTGAGAACTGCAGTATCTAATTTGGCCATATGCAGCAGTGGTGCTGCAGCATAATAAACACCCCTCTGCCAGAGTAGTTCAGAGAATAAGAATCTTTGCCTACCCATTCCCTAATCTTTGCCTACCCATTCCCTACTTAAATTCAAAATTCTTGGGAGCTTGCAGAAACATGGCTTTAATTTAAAAAAATCAGATGGCTTGATCGATTTATCAGTAGCCTCAATCTCTACATCAATAAACACCTATTTGTGAATGCTAACACTGAGAATTCATTAATATGACAGTGAATAGCCTTGGGAAAGTTAGGAATAACAGATGAGTGTCAAAAGAAAGAAGGATGAGTTTCATTGTTAGACATTCTGGGTATTCCTATTCATCCTTTCTGTTTAACACTAACTGGATGGCACTTGCAACTCCCCAATGAAGCCTTTCTCCTCTGAGCCATGAGGATATCAATAATGAAACATGGCAGTTCTACTTTAATTAGACTGTTTGCTAACAGTGTTAAGACCAAGAAATACTCAATGTTGTCAGTACTGCTTTCTGTACTTGCCAGCAACCTTATGTCTCAGTGATTGTTTATTGCACTAACTGCAATAATGGATTATTTGGGAGATGGAATTTAACAATAGGAAAAGCTTAAATCCGAGCTATATTATCTTCCACAATCTGTTTCTGCAAGGTTGTTTTAACTTTTTAAATAGTGTCAAGGCTTTGAGAGAAATCATCCCTATCTCCCAAGAACACTGCTTCATTTTCTGGTTTTCTTTTTAAAAATCAATCCTGCCATCTTTTTCATTGTCATGCCCCACAGCATTTCCTGGTTCTTGCGGTGCTACAATTAAGACGTTTTCATCTTAGGATTCCAAGCTGAACTGTATCTTAGTTATTACATTTAATTAAACCTTTTGTTTTTTATATATATTTTATTGAGTTTTAAATATACATAGATAAAAGTTTGAAAAGGAAAATGAAATAGAAATACAAATCAAAGAAAGAAGAAAAAAAGTGTAGTAAAGTAAAAGAAAAAAAGGGAAAGATGAAACATAGAAATTAGTCAACTTCCAATTTATCTCTGGTCAAGTTAATTAAAAAATTTATCTTACATGCTAGGTCTATATATAATATTGAATAACATTTCCTGTCTAATATATCAATTTATACTGTATATATTTTAATCTTCAAATCCCCATGTAAGCTTTGCCCCTCCTGAATTTTGCAAATAGTCCGTTAATGGTTTCCACTCTTTAAGAAAGTAATAATTTGAATTTTCTTTTAATAAACATGTCAATTTATCATTTTCTGCCATGTCCATCACTTTTAACATCCAGTCTTGTATCGTAGGTGTAATCTGATTTTTCCAATTTTGTACATATACAAGTCTTGCTGCTGTAATCATATATTGCATAATTCTTATAATTTTTTTTTCCTGTTTGTTCTTCTGTTATTCCCAATAAAAATAATTCTGGTTTAAATGAAATTCGAATTTGTAAAATATTTTGCATCAATGAATGTATCTGAGTCCAAAATTTCTTTGCTATCTCACATGTCCACCACATATGGTAAAATGACCCCTCTTTTTTTTACATTTCCAACATAAGTTGGAAACATTCCCATACATTTTAGCTAACTTTTGTGGGGTCATATACCATCTATACATCATCTTATAAAAGTTTTCCTTCAAATTATAACACAAAGTAAATTTTAGTCCTTTGATCCACATATCTTCCCATTGTTGCATTTGAATATTATGACCAATATTTTTTGCCCATTTAATCATGCAATCTTTAACTTGTTCCTCTACCATTTCACCTTTTAACAGTAATTTATACATTTTAGCAATTAAATGATCATCTGTCTCACATAATTGTATCTCAAATTCCGATTTGGTTTGTTCAAATTCAAGTTCTTTTTTGTCTGATTTAAATTTTTCTACAAGTTGCATATATGAAAGCCATTGAAAAGTATATCCTTCTGAGGCCAGTTCTTCTTTTGATTTAGTTTTATATTGTCCTTGTTCTTTTTTAAAAAAGTCTTTGTAAGTCAGCCATATATCTTTAACTCTTACTTCTGTTCTATGAAATGCTTCTTGCGTGGAGATCCATAAAGGTCTTTTGTAACATAAAGTTAGTTTATAGTTCCAAATTCTTAACAAAGATCTTCTAATATAATGATTTTTAAAATCCACGTTAACTTTTACTTTATCATACCACGTGTATCCATGCCATCCATATCTTAATTCATGACCCTCCAGATTCAATAATTTTTCATTTTTCAGAACTATTCATTCTTTAATCCATACATCTTTAATTAAACCTTTTGGATACAAAGTAGTTAAGTACTACAGAAGGTACATACCACATTATGCTCAAATATCTTGCTTCGTGTTTTCTCCATGCAGATTTCACAAGGCCAGTATATTCACCAGGTTATTTTGCCAAAAGTTTAGTATCTGTGATTTCCTATTGTATTCTTAATTAAATGAAATTATACCTTACTCATTATAACATGATTATTTGGCCAAAATGATGCGCCTTTCAGCTTCTTTTTTCCCTTTTCTCTTTTGGTCAGACCTTGAGAACATTTCCTTGGATGTCTGAACTGTTCTCACCGATCTTATCATCACATGGCCAAATCATGGTTTCAATCGAAGAGAATCATGAGTTTTATGATTGTAAGCCACCCAGAGTCACTTGTTGAGATGAGCGGCTATAGAAATTAAATAAATAAATAAATAAATAAATAAATAAATAAATAAATAAATAATTTTCTGATGGTGCTCCCCTTTGGTATCACTCATGCAACTAATTCAAAAAGCAGCAACACCTAAAAAGTGGTGGACAATCGCAATGGAAAAGATCCAAAAGAAAGTTTTCTTGACTCTGCAGAGAAACTTCTCTTGTGCTGAAACAAAATGAGTTAATATGTGGTATAGTCCAATGAAGAATCCTCCCATTTGACATTTGATGTTTCCGCTGTAATTCATTGGCTTTAGGTAGTTAACATTCTTTGTGTTCATTGGTGCTAGTCACGCAATAGCACTGTAACCTACAAGATGAATTTCCATGTAGGAAATTGGGTGTTCAGCAGGTGTTCCTGTTCCTTTAGGAGTATATAACTTTCACTGGTTTGAGGTCCACAGCTTGTTGAGGATTGCATTCAAAAGAGGAGGAGGAGGAGGAGGCCAGAAACAATTCCCACCCCATCCCCTTGTAGACTTAGCAGTTCAAAGGGCTAAAATGGTTCCTTCAACCTCCCAAACTCCAAAGGAAATTTCTTAAAAGTAAAAGTTTTACTAATACACTTCATTGGGGGTCTCTGAGAGCCACAAAAGGGATCTGGAGGTTTTGCTTTGGTGTGCTATCTGGTGGCCAAATGGCACCATTACTTGTGCTGGATATGGCCTTTGAAGTTCTGGCTACTAATGTTCAATACTTCCTGTTATTCCTATTTTGACTGCATGCTTTGATCAATATATTGGGAAGTTCAGTCATTAGTTACACTCTCCTAAATATATGTGCTCAGGTCTCTATTGCTGATTTTTATTGCTGATATTTCTGTAGTGAAGTAGGACAATGTGATGGGTTTTTATGTAGGGTCCCATAATTTTCTCTGTGGAAGAGAGATCCTAGTAAGAACTTTTACAAAATGGATAAAGGAAAAAAAAAAGACTGTTAAATAGGAATGGTTACAGCTTTCTAAATATTTAATATTTAAATTTCTAATTTTCTAAATGAAAATTAGAAATAAAATTCTAAATGAAATAAGACTAAATGTAATGTTGAAATAAAAAGTGACTGTGGTATAGAATTCATTTTTTAAAAAACGTTTGGCCAATGTTGAGGCTTTCTTACTGAGTTTCAGCAAACTTTGAATGATATAAAACTCCTTTTTGTATTATAAGATACACTGTAAGGCTTGTGTTCTTATTCAGGTCTTACAACTTTTCTTTGCAATGTGGATTTTATATAACTTGAGTGCTTCCTATGTAGCTGATTTTTTTTCTAAAAAAATGTATTTTCCAATCATTTGTAACATTTCCTAGGACAGCATGTTCTTTTTAGTGGATGTTGACATTGCAGCTTTTGTTTCAATAATTGCTTTTTCTTTTCTTTTTTCTTTTACAGTTGCTAGAGAAAGATGACCTTCTAAGAATTTGGATACTGTTCTTTTAGAAAGTAAAAGCAAGATGGAAATTCATACTACACAGTCACACTATACAGCACTGAGTATTTGCAATAATTATGGCAGTTTTCATATCAGATCTAACAAACTGTGCACAAATGCTGCAATTTCCTACTTGAAAACATAGTTTTCTAGTCTACAGTTCACAGGTACTCCCTATATTAGCCCTTTCCCAAATGTGGACTTCAACTCCCAGAATTCCAAGCCAGAATAGGTAAGAAGGGCAATCAAGACCAAAGTTCAGATTGCAGCTCAGCTGAGTAGCTCTTTCAGTGACCTGGGTCAGTCACTATTTCTCATCCCTAACCTACTATGAAGATGCAGTACAGTTGTAGGAAAGATATAAATGTAACATACATGCAGTAGTAAAGAACAAACCATCGACAGCCCTTATATGAGGAAGAAAGAGAAGACTGAACTCAAGATCCTCCACCCTTTAAAATATTTTTTGGGGTTTTTTTGGGGTTAAATGCAATGTTAAATACAAGCCTATTTATTCTTAAACAAAGTTTACTGTACAACAGTAATTTCTTCTCTGGACTCATTATTTATGTTCACTCGTGTGTGTCCCCATTTGGACCCACACCAGTATTATTATGTATTCAACTCCCCTTTTATTGAATTTCATATTATTCAGGGTCTTGGATATTCTCCAGGCCATTTCAATAATGAGGCTTTATTTTCAAATATTCACATACTCTTATTAAAAAAAATAACAGACAAGAGATTTCAGCTTGTTCAACTTCACATCTCAGAGGAAAAGTTACCAAGGAGAAAATAAAGTATTTGTTGCAAAGACTTTTAATAAAGAAAAGTACCTATAATAATCTAGAGAGAATAATCTTTTTTTTTTCCTGAGAAAGCATTTCCCACAATAAGGACGTTTAAATTAGTTTTCATTATGATGCCAGTAAACTGAAAGGAAAATTGCCATGATCTGAAATGATAAATTATCCTGAAACAAATCAGGCTTATGAGCTTGTTTGGATGTTCAAGTTATTTGTGGTTGTTTGTGTATATACATTTAAATTTTTGACTTTCAACAGCTCTGATTGGCTATGAAGAATGGTATATAAAATTTTGATGGGTTTTAAATATTTGCTAAATATTCTCTTTGTGGCTATTATTCTGAGGCTGGACAACTTGTTCTAAATCATGTATTGTAGATGTAGATATGGAAATAATATATGATAATTGATTTTGGGGGTATAATATTCATTTATTCATCTATGCATTTATATAATACACAAAAAGGATGGGGCATCCTTAGAAATACTTAATGTCTTGGATTACAGCTGATCAGATATTTTATAGTTTTGTCTATACATACTTCAGCAATACCTCTGAATTAACGTAAACCTCTTATCCCATGGATTTGTTTTCTGCAGAGAATTTTGTGCAGGTTTCCTATTGCTAGCTTTTCAGATAGCACAAACATGAACTGCCAGTTTCAAGAAACCTGCAATTTTGTTACCAACCATCAATTTATCTTGTTTCTTCAGATGAATGATAGTTGCAGGGTGGTTGCAAGAAGCTAATAAAAAGAGATGAAGAAAGACTGTGAGAGTCAACAAAACTGAATGAGTCACTGCAGTACAGGCTAAGATGCTGAAAGCTGATTTGGATTATGGCAGGATATAAATGTAATAAATAAACAAATCAATAAGATGCTGGCTTGATCTTGGCTTAATAAGATGAAATATGAATACACCTTATCCCTAAATATGCAACTTTCCCCTCTTGCCTGTTCACTACACCCCACTTAAATTCAGAAAGCTTCAACTAACCATATTTTCCCATTTAGTCTGAAAATATGGTTAACAAGTTTAGAACAAACCAGAATTCTATGCAAACTTCAAGCTCTGGTTTAATATCTTAGAATATAACAGCATAAGAACAGTCCTGGTGAATCAAGCTAAGATCCATCTTACTCAAGCATGTTGTTGTCAGAGTAATCAGCCAGATGCTTTTGGGTGGTGGTACCCAGATAAAAGGGACAAAACCCCCTCCCTCCATTGTTTCCCTGCAACTGGTATTTGGAGTATGATATGTCCAACCTGGAGGTAACACATTTAATACATTTAATACAATAATAATACATTTCAAGATGCTGGTGACACTTACAAATCCCTTACATGGCTTGAGCTCAGCTGATATGAGGGAACATTTTCTCAAATGGAATCTTCCAGTCCTGTTTAATCTACTTGGGAGGAAATGCTGCAGGTTCCCTTTCTCTGGAAGTGACATACCTTGTACATAAGTACATGCTGCAGTTGGCAGTTAGGTAATCTGAGGGCTAATTCTGAGAAACAGATGTTGAGTAGCTATCTTCATTAACAATATCTGCAGGCAAAATCTGAAGCAAACCTGATGATACCTATTTCATGATGGCAGAAGGGGAACAATTCTATTAGTTATTCTAATAGTTATTCTACTAGGTGGCATGAGTAGATGGGTGGGAGTGAGAAAAGTGCATATAGAAAAAGTGATAGGGCCATTGGAGGCCCAAGAATGAATGCCAGTGCTGATTATTTGGTGAAAATCTGCTTAGAGAAAAAAAGTCTGTTTCAAACACATCATTTAAGCATCTCTAATTATGCATATATTTGACAAACTAATGAATGTAAAAGCATGAGTGATTTGCTTATGTATGATGAAAGACTGAGATAATTAGTTAAGGATACAAAGGTTATCAGAGGTTCTGGATGCATGACATATCATTATTTGATAGTGTAAAGAGTAGATCTTGGGAATAGAAGGATAAGGAAAAAAGGAAAAAGTGAAAGAAACAAGAAAGTAGAAATTTAGGAAGAGAAAGTGTAGGTCCTGTAGGAAAAGATATTAGAAGAATATGTCTACGATGATGGACAGGATGATTTTGGATAAGGCAATCCCTAATATTTTGGAAATAGCTGAAAAGGATTAAGCCTTCAGCCGAATGAATGGAATTAGATGTTCCAAACTTGGGCCTCCCACATGCCAATGCAGTCAGGACCTCAACACTAAAGGTTATTAAACAGTTTTATGTATTCTGGTGGTCCAAAAATGAACCTAAAATTAATAATCAATCATTACAATTTATTACATAATACTTGAGGGTAATGGTACACAGACAGTTAAATAATTAGAAGTTGAAAATTCATGGGAAATTTAGCATAAAAAAACATTTAAAACTAATGATACACAAAGCAACCAGATAAGAAGCAGTCAATAGGCTATGTAAAATTGTTGTGTATGTGGGTTTGAGAAAGGCATATCTCTCTCTCCCACAACCACTCCAAACTGGACTCCTTTTTCCAGTTAGACATAACTGCTAGATTCCTTCTAATTTTAGTCCTGAAGGGAACTGTTCACTGCTGCGAACTTTCTTGACATCTTGGCTTAACAGTGTTAAGGCTGAACAAACATTGGAGGTGCAATTTAGAAGAGAGAAGCAAATCAAATAACGTTAGTACAGGAATGATAACATTGAATGAAACTGAACATGAGGGAATGCTGGAAGGAGTATTGTGGAAATTGATATGGGAATGATTATATGGTTGCACTGCAGCTGCAGAAAGCCCTGGATTCAATAGATTATTTGGACCATTTTCAGCCAGGATTCAGGTCTGGTGTGGGACTGGAGCCACAGAGGCCAAAGTCTCTGGAAATGGAATGCCGTGTATGTTGAAGTAATGAAATAACATTCAATTATATTTTACTGTAATTACTGTCAATGAATGGAACTGAAATTAATTATTAGTATTCAAGAAAAACATGAGGAAAAGGATGTGAGGCATAAATACTGTGAATATGTTGGGAAAGGCAGTCAGGCTATAAGTGTAGTAGATGGTCTAACTTGGGAAATGTGTACTTGCTGATTTGGAGAAAGCATATGATGAGAATTGAATGCTGGAAACTTTTGTGAAAATATGGAATTCAAGGGTGGTTACAAAATGTGATACAAATGGTATCAGAGCATGAGAATAAATGAAACGCTAAGCAATCAGCTCAACATTGAATATGGAGTAAGAAAAGGATGAGTTTTGTCCCCTTGGTTTATTACGTAAAAGGAAAGTAAATAGGGAGAGTAAATAGGGCTTGGGGTGATGTTAGAGGTGCGTTCACTAGTCATGAACATATGTGTACTTTTTTATGCAGATGATGCCATGTTGGTTGAGAACATGAATTTGTAGCAAATATTAGATTGTGTGATGGAATGAGGAACAAAATATATGTGATCAAAATCATTGATTTTGCCCGGGAAAATAGAATAAATTGCAACTTATATAAAAATTTAAAGAAAACAGAGCAAGTGTATTTATGTACCTTATTAAAATGCTTACTAAAGTTAGGTAAAGAAGAAATGTTAAATGATGCAAGTGTTGCTAGAAAGATAGAGAGTGGTAAGCTATATATTATGAGGAATGAATGACTGTCAAAAAAAGTGAAAATGGCTGCAGCCCGCTCTGCTACACAGAATGAGTTGGCAAAGTTAGGAGAAACATAAAAGTTGAATGTAGTGGGATTGGAGCACTAAGAAGCGTGTGTGGTGAAACAAAAAAATGGTGTTAAGAATGACCAAGTACCTGAATTAATGTGAATTGACTATGAAAGTGAGTGGCCACTATAAGATAATTATTTTTGAAGTAGTTTGGTCATACAGAGAGAATGAATTAAAATTGGATTATAAAACGAAAGTGTGAAGGAAGAGTGCATGGGTTGAGAGGAAAGGGAAAACTGAAAAAGTGATGATGGACTGGAGTTGATGAGACCCTCAAAAACAAAGAGGTGGAAAGTTTAAAGAGCAGTTTAAAGTAGTGGACAGAAGTGGTGGAAGCAAGGATGCTTTGCAAGGACAGAAAGGTAGGAAGAGGTGTATGAATAGTACTGCTATAAACTAGATTTAGGGCATATCTGCACTTACTGTTTAAGTGCTCCTGTTCTATGCTATGCAAGCTTGATTCTAAGAGGGCTTAAGAAAATCCCATCCATACAGCTTGCAAAGTATTAAGTCCAGACAGCAGGCTATCATGTCTTCCCATTGGACCATTCCCCTGCTGCTGTACCCCAATCTTTCTGTTTCCCTGTTCTACCTTCCTGAGGATGAGTCTTCTATGACATACTTACTTCTATCTATCTATCTATCTATCTATCTATCTATCTATCTATCTATCTATCTTATTATTTATATTAATGTATATTAATTATAAACTATTCAGTAAATCTTGACTCCTGGCAATTACATGGACAATTTATCTTGGCACCATTTTCAGAAGTGGTTTGCTTCCTAGGGTATCAATTACCCTGAAATATATGCCATTGTGTAGGATTCCATGTTTATATTTAGCTTTTGTCAACACATACATTTTATTATACTGTGCTCATCAGAGTAAATATTCTGCTTTTGAAAACAATGTAATCCTTTCTTTTCCAATGATGTATTTTCCGGCTAATGCAAGAAAAGACTGTACATGGCAAAAGAGTAAATGGAAGCCGACAATTTTGATTGCAATAATCACCTTTGCTAAATGTGCTTGCTGGAGGTTTGACAGTTTTCAGTAAAAAGCAACATACTTGAATTCATTATCATAAATTAAAGCTGGAAAATTAAAATCTATAATCTAGGCTGGCTGGATAAGGTCTCCCATGACTTAATGTATATGATGTTGAATTTGACTGTTGCTACAAAGTTAAATTAATGTCCCCAGTATCAACTAATAAATTATACTTTGTTCTATTAAAATTGTATACGAAGTCATTTAGATGGTCTTATACTATCAATTTTCCACTTAAGGTTCCAGAAAAAATATAGACAAGTTGCCATAAAATGTCAGAACATGTGGAACAAGATTTTTGTGATGCCTAAAAAAACTAAATAGGGATCAAACTGCGTAAAGTATCCACAAATATCTTAACTAACATTATCAAAGCTCATATGCTTACCACATTTATCTGTAATATAAAAGTGCAGGTAATAGACAAAATTGTTAAGTACAAAAATAGATAACTATATGCAAGAAAAACACCCCCACACAAAGCTTATGTGTAATACATTCTAACTAAATGTCCATACAATTCAAAATATACAATAATTATTTGTTATAACCACTAAGGACTTTAACTTTAAGTAAAGAAAAACAAAATTCTGGACTACAACACCACTGATTCCAAAGCTTTTTAGCTTAGGAAGGATCAGATGCTTATTTCAGAAATGAATCATTCAGTCTTTTTAAAAAAATATGTTAGTCTTGAAAGTCTCACTTTTTCCTGACTTGTTAAAAATTAAAAAAGGAAAATGTTTTTTCCTCACAAAAGATATTTATTAACTGGATTTAATCGGTAATAATATAATTAAATAGTGAAATTCAGAACTGTGTCTGTGTGTCTCTGTGTGTGTACAAATGTAATAGTAAAGACAATTTGCCATATATATGTGGCAAATTGTCTTTCCTATTGCATTTGTATGTATTAATAATTTAATATGATGTGCCTGAAGACATTCATGCTCTGATGAAGGTATAAATATGGTTTTGGATCCTGCCAGCGCACCAAACTTCTGGCAGTTTTACTTATTAAAGAAACACAACATATGTCACAGACCAAAGAATAGAAAATTGGCAGATGAGCTGCAAATCTTTTTAAGGTCTATTTGTTTCTCAACGCACACACACACAAACATACACACTCACATGCTGTTAACTGCAATAGAAGCTTCAGGTCTGTATCTGTCTTATAGCTTATAATGAGGAAACAAACAAAAAGGTGCAGGGGAAAAGTCTTCCATCATCATGAGAGCCAGTTTGGTCTAGTGGTTAAGGCAATGGGCTGGAAACCAGGAGACTGAGAGTTCTAGTCC
Organism: Charina bottae; assembly: GCA_023362775.1. Classification (NCBI taxonomy): domain Eukaryota; kingdom Metazoa; phylum Chordata; class Lepidosauria; order Squamata; family Charinaidae; genus Charina; species Charina bottae. The sequence continues at coordinate 66,822,975 of JALMGJ010000005.1, read as the reverse complement.
CGCCTTAGGCATGAAAGCCAGCTGGGTGACCTTGGGCCAGTCTCTCAGCCCAACTCACCTCACAGGGTTGTTGTTGTGGGGAAAATAGAAGGAGGAAGGAGTATTAGGTATGTTCCCCGCCTTGAGTTATTTATAGAAATAATAAAGGCGGGATAGAAAATAAATAAAATAATAAAAATAAATAAATAAATGTACCTTTTGAGGAAACTGTAATCCTGTAAATCACTAAGTGTATGGGGCAGTGTTAGGGAAAGCCATTCAAGTGAGTCTCAAAGAAACAGGTTGCTCTAACTAGTCCAGATGAGCACCAAGTTTCCATTCTCAGATTTCACTTTTTTCATGGAGAACGAGCTTGAAGAACCTGCTTGCTAGCTCTGAGCCCAATCTCTCCATTACTCTTCTCCAGATTAGTCTCATGACCTGGCAATCCAGTGATAGGGCTGTTGTTAATTGAAGGTCTCAGGCTTAGGGGTTTGAGTTTTTGGGGGCTCCTATTTAAGGTTCAGTCAAAACGCTGGAACTTGGGTCTGGATCAAGATTTTCTATGACCCTCATTGCTGATGTTTCAAATTTAGGTTTTTTTTTTAATTCCTTGTCTAGGTTGGAATGTCTTTATCAGTTAAATAATGCCCCTATATTGTTTCTATAATGCTGAGACCAGTCTAGAGTATAGGATAGAAATTAGTCATTGCCATCATAATTGCCATCATGTACATTCAATGATATTGGTTTTGAATGCAGTACTGTATTTGCAGCCATTGAAATTAACCAGGAAAAAAAAGTAATCTCCAAGCAGCCTTCTCTTAGCAAATTGAAAGAATGTAATATATTGGTTTCTGTTATGACACATTCTAGAAATGACCCAGAAGAACTTTTAATGATAAAGAATCACAGAATTAAAGGTAAAGTCTTCTTCAAGTCCAGCTTAAATCTTGGTGACTTGATGGACATTTTTTTTTGCATGTATGAATGTGGTTTGTAATTACTCCTAGCTGGACTTTTTCTTTTAAACTTCATAGACTAGCTTATTCTCCTGGGATTTCCTGTGGTCTCCTAACCAAGTCCTAACCAAGTCCTACACTGCTTAATTTTATTGAGATCAGCCATGATCAGTTAGGAACTGTCATCTAGCTGAACAAATCACGATACTGCCAGTATATAAAAAGAATGTTCAAACAGTTGTCACAAACATAGGTATCTGTTGGGAGGGAGGAAGAGTGACAAAACATGTGCCATGACACCATAACACAAAAAACAGGATTTATGTGCTTTCATCAGATGTTGGAGATGCAGTTTGTATCGTGACATCACCATGTGCATCTCATCTTTTGACTCAGTCTTGGTCTGCTATAGATGCCTATGGTCACAAATAAAAACAAATGATTTAGGAAGATGAATGCTATTATTTTACTTTAGAGAGGAGATCTTCTCCACTCCTATCAATATTATCTCATCTTGTAGGTTGGGATTATGGTTACAAAAGAAATCTGATGGATCCTATACTTCCCACTGTGAGTCCAGAAACATATATACTAATAGTAACAAGAGTCCATTAACATCCATCGTTTTCTCGACAAATAACTGCAAAAATACTTCATATTGATACTTAGAAGGAGGGAGAAAAGGATTATATCATAGAAATTTGCATTACAAGCTTGCCTCAGGGTATTAATGTAGCAAAGAACAAAATAAACAATTGCATTAAAATGTACTTGATCAACTTATATTAAAATTATATAAATGAGAGGAAGACACATGCAAAGGCTGCATGTAATTGGGGATGCTGTGAATGGAAGCAGTTATCATCTTTTAACCAGACTTCTTTTATAAGACTTGTTAAAAATTGGACAAATCAAATATTGACCTGCTAATAGTTACAGTAAAATAGGCCAGTTTTCTCTGATTTGTTATTTCCTTAGCTGGAATAGTAACATCTATGCCAAATGAACATATTCTGGCCCTCTACCAGCTGCTTTCTGCTGCTGTTTTCCAGATCTGTAGGAAATATGCAGACAGCTACATTTGTAATCTTATAGAAACAGTGTGACAAATATTCCACTCATTGATCTGTTATATATAGATAATGTCAGCCTTAGTGCATATCACTATTAAATATTCCACATAATTGCAACTCGGATTCATACATGCACACAGCACCACAACACATTTGTTCTTGTCTGTCTTTTGCCATTTGTACTACTATGATGCAGTTCAATACTAGATCAGTCAATCTATAAGTTCTATTTTTAATTGTAACATACCAAAACTGTGGTGCTGGAGAAGACCCTTAAGAGTCCCTTGGACTGCAAGGAGGTCAAATCAGTCAATCCTAAAGGAAATCAACCCTGACTGCTCATTGGAAGGACAGATACTGAAGCTGAAGCTCAAATACTTTGGCCACCTAATGTGAAGAGAGGACTCACTGGAAAAGACCCTGATGCTGAAAAAGACTGAAGGCAAAAGGAGAAGGGGACAGCAGAGGATGAGGTGGTTAGATAGCATCACGAATGTAATGAACATGAATTTGAGTAAACTCCGGGAGGCAGTGGAGGACAGGAAGGCCTGGCATGCTATGGTCCATGAGGTCACGAAGAGTCGGACACGACTAAACGACTGAACAACAACAAAACCAAAACAAAAGTCACTACCAACAACAAAAGGGATAAATAGGGACTATATAGTGGAAAAAAAAGAAACCTAAATATATTATAGTGATTAAAATAAACTAAATGTTACACAAAAGAAAATATAATCTAATTAACAGAAAAAGTCCATATAATAACTATAAATAACTAAATAAAGTTAATTTAATCATTAAGCTTATCTATAAATCTAGACCATATAGCAATCTATTGTGCATCTTCTCACAAAGTCAGCCAGTTTGGTGTATGGTTAAGGTGCTGGATTAGAAACTAAGTCTAAGTTCTAGACTTCTCTTATGCATGAAAGCTGGCTGGGTGATTTTGAGCAGATCACTCTCTCTCAGCTCAGCTCACCTCATAAGATAGTTGCTGTGGGGAAAATAGGAGGCAGAGCCGTATGTACACTGCGTTGAGTTGTAGCAAATAAAAAAAAGGTAAAGGTTCCCCCCGCACATTTGTGCAGTCGTGTCCGACTCCAGGGGCCGGTGCTCATCTCCATTTGTTAGCCGAAGAGCCAGCGTTGTCCGAAGACGCTTCCATGGTCATGTGGTCGCATGACGTGCATGGAACGCTGTTACCTACCCACCGAAGTGGTACCTATTAATCTACTTGCATTTGCATGCTTTCGAATTGCTAGGTTGGCAAGAGCTGGGGCTAGTGCGGGAGCTCACTCCGCACGCAGGGCTAGGGATTCGAACCTCTGAACTTGCGCAAGCCTGGCGTCTTACCTGCTGAGCCACCACGCCCCCAATATAGCCAGCAAATAAAGGCCGGATATTTATTGATATATGTCACATTTACACCCCACTGTAATTGTAGACAGGCTTTTAGCAGCTCACAATATAAAAACAATGACAATAAACATTTTATAAAATGAAACTGACAATTAAAATAGACAAATCTACACTCCAAAAGGTATCTGGGGTCAGCATCCAAATGCCGTCCAGAAACGCTCCATTTTAAGAAGCTTCTGGAAGGTAACCAGAGTTGGAGTTGGATTCAAGTGCACTCAAGCATTCCAGCGGGCCAGGCCAATAACAGAAAGACAATGCCTTTGGGCCTTGCCACCCCCCCCTGCCTGATCTGCCCAAAACAGGGGACAACCAGCTGCTTCTCCCAGCATGATCAAAGTGGTTGGGCCAATTCCAGTGGAGAGATATGCTCCTGAAGGTAACCTGGTGCCAAGCCATAAAAGGCTTTATAGGTTAAAACCAACACTTTAAATTGCACTTGAAAGCTGATAGGAATCCAATGCAGGGCCCACATACCGACGTAATATGTGCCCACCGGGAAGCACTCATGAACATCTGGGGCATTCTATTTTGCACCAACTGAAGCTTCTGAGTATACTTTAAAGCCACCCCATTTACTGTGCATTGTGTAGGCTATGTAAGCCTATATAAGTCTATATAGTCTAGGCTTATAGACTAAGCCACAATAGTCAGGTCCTCCCACCCCAAATAAGGCCACAACTGATCCAACAACTGCAGCTGGGAAAAGGCCCCCCTGGTACTGGACCAGGCACTGAAATGGAAGAAATGGAACCACTGTAAAACAGTGTCCCCAATCTCCAACCCCCGTAGCTGGTGAATAGATATCATGGTCAATAATTTTGAAAGCTGCCAAGATAAGGACTAGGACAGATGCACCACTCCATCCAGACCCTGATACAGGTCATCAACCAGAGCAACCAATGCTGTTTCTGTCCCATAGCCAGGTCTGAACCCTGACTGATAAAAGTCTAGAAAATTTGCTTCTTCCAGGGAACCCTGTAGTTGGTCCCAAACCACCATCTCCACAACATTCGCCAAAAAGGGAAGGTTGGATACTGGTTGATAGTTGTCCAAAACCTTTGGATCCAGGGAGGGCCTCTTCAAGAGGGGACAAATCAATGCTGCTTTTAGGGCTATAGGCACTACGTCCTCACACAAACAGACATTCACAACCTCCAGAACGCAGGGTAACCCCCTCCCTAGCTATATGGAGAAGCCAGGATGGGCAAGAATCCAGTGCACAGATGGAAAATGACATCCTAGAAAGCACCCTATTCACTTCCTTGGAAGTAACAGGTATAAAGGAAACCAGGTAACAGAGCAAGGTGATATCCCAGGCTGCACAAGACCTTGTCCAAGTAGAATCAAGGCTAGAGTGAATTTGAGTGACTTGACTTGGATAATGAAAAAATTGGTCATGGCAGCCTGAGATGAAGGTAATTCAACTGAGTGGTCCCTGTCCAAAAGGAAGTCAGTCACCTGAAAGAGGGCCACTGGACAACACTTTCCTGATGCAATAAGAGAGGAGAAATAAGAACACTTCACCTCTGCTATAGCCACAAAGTAGGCCTGAACATAGGCCTGTGCTTGATCAAATTCAGTCTTCATCATCTTCCACCTTTGCTCCAGGCATGTCTTCTGCTACTTCATCTCCTGTAGGACCTTGGAAAACCAAGGAACCAACTGGCATCAGCCTATAGAGAGAGGCCACTCAGGGGCAATCAGGTCAACAGCCCAAGATGCTGCTTTTTGTTAGCAATGAAACCAAGTCCTCATCAATTCACCCACAGGATTGTTGGGGAGATTTCCCACTGCCCACCAAAAATCCATCAGAATCCATAAGGCTTACCTGAATCATATTAATGGGTCCAGCCCTGTGGATGGAGGGAATGATAATCAGCTGCAGTTGGATCAGGAAGTGATCTGACCATTACAAATGGTGGGTGGTAAAGCCCTCCATATTCAGATCACACAACAACTCTTGGAGGTAAACACCAGCTCTAACATATGACCACCCACAAGACCTGGGTCAAGCACATCATTATCATGGAGGCCTCTATGGACTCTATTGGAACTGGGCCTCCTCACTTGGAGCTCAAAGTACTTGGAGGTTGAAGTACCAGTAGACAAGGAGTCTCTGCCACTAGGTCCAGGAGCTCAGTCAGGGATCCTAAGCATATACATCTAATAATAAATAAATAAAGGCTGGACTCACACAATACACTGGGCTAGAAGAACTGAAAGATGCCCAACCACCACCACCACCACCACAATAACACTACCATATATTAGTACATGCCAGCAGATTACTCCAGCCTCTAGGCATCACTGTGCGCCCCCCCCAAACCCTACAAAGAATCCTGTGTAAACCAAAATACTACACACCATGCCAAGAAACAACCAACATCATGTACAGAATCAACGGTCTGGGTTACAGCCAGACCGAAAATATGACAGACAGGATGTCAATTACACCAAAGAATCAAAGAACACATAACTGCAACAAAACACCAAGACAAGAAGTACCTAACAACCACCCATACCCTCAGAATGAACCACACATTCAACTGGAAAATATGGAAATAATTTACCATGCAAACAGCAGAAGAGCCAGAAATTACCTGGAAGCCTGGCACTCAAATAAAGGAGCCATCAACGGAACAATGCAACTACAGAATATATGATCTACCACCTGGTCAAGCATCTGATCAAACCATACATAACAGACTGATGAGGCAGATCAATCAGAACAGAGGTAGTACCATTCCCAACCACCAATCAACTGATACTTCCCAAGAATCCTCCAATCACCAACCAACCCCACAGAATTCGAATTCCACTCTATAAATTCTGCAAGGCATTCCCCACTTCTGAACGATTGTGCTGAGAAAGCCTTGCTGGAATGCAAAGTGAAATGTCTGCAAAAAGGGTTATCTTTACTCTGGTATTGTTCTCCCTAAACCTGGAAAACCCCAACTCAAAGTATGTACTATGAACCTGTTATCCCTTTAAGTTGAAATATGTACATGGTACTGAGTTTCATTTCACTTTCTAATGCCTTATAAAATTGAATTGCTGGTTTCCATTCAAGTGCTACATCTCTCAAGGAAGCTAAAACTGGATGGAAGTGCTAAGCATCCAAGCCATAATGTTGGTTAATACATATTTCAGTTGTATGTACTTCCAAGCATATATTACAGGTAGGTCAAATTTAAAATACAATGTCTCAAAACCTTTAAAACAACTGATAAAAATAAAGTGGTTTGAAGTATTAATCCCTTGAATAGGCAAGGATTCCAACAAATATTTTTCCCTTTATATTCAAAATTGAATTATATCAAACCTCAGTTTCTTAATTATTAATAACTGAATATATCTAGCAACTTTCAAACAGGTAATGAAATAAATCTTGGTTTAGTATACCTGGAACCTAAAACTTGCCAAGATTTCAGAGATGTTACACACCTGATCTCCAACAGAACCCAAAGGGAAAGTAATTGTAATAAGTCTCATTCCGAAAAAATATATAGATGTTAAAATAAAAGCCCAGTGAAAATGTGGTAGGTTAAAGTCACCATCATCATAAAGTAGGTGCAATTTAGCTAAATATATTCTTGGGGGTTTAGCCTGCCAGAAAAATTATCTTATCAACTTATCTATATAAATTATCTAATGGGAATTAACATTGGAATCCCTCTTACAATAGACATTAATTGTGATGTAATGTTAATTTAGATAACATTAATTTTACCCCAAAGACTTAATATTTACCAGTGAGTTATATCTACTGAAACAGCATCTGTATATTTGGTCATATTAAATTCAGCATAGTGATATATGTCAAGAAAGATGTAAACCCAGGTATTTTATAGTCTGTACAAATTGTAAATCCTAATCTCCTCTATCTATAGATATAATATGATAGATCTATTACATCTAGATATCTGTATACTATATCTATTATATCTATATTATATAGAAGATATGTAAGATGTAGATACATACAGGTAGTCCTCACTTATTGACTGCTTGTTTAAAATTATGATGGTGCTGAAAACGTAGGTTTATGACCGGTCCTTGAAGTTGTGGCCGTAGCAGCATCTTCATGGTCATGTGATTGTGATTTGGTCGCTTGGCAACCGGCATGCATTTACGATGGTCACAGTGTCCAGCAGTCATGTGATCGCCATCGATCACAGCTGGCTTCTGACAAGCAAAGTCAATGGGGAAGCTGGCAGGAAGTCGCAAGTCACAGTCATGTGATGTTGCACTTAACGACCTGTGGTGATTTTCCTTAATGACCGCAGCCAGAACTGATGTCATAAGTTGGGTGTGGTCACATGATGTTTCACTTTATGACTGTGTCTCTTAGTGATGGAGTTGCTGGTCCCAATTGTGGTCGGTAACTGAGGACTACTTGTAAGCAGATTTATTTATTTATTTATTTTCATTATAAAATTTGTATGCAGCCTGATTCCCAGCAAATTAGACTTATTCCAATTAATAGTGTAACTAAGATATAAACCATTTTGCTGTATAACTGCAACATGCTTGGTAATGAAATTGCATAATTATCAAGTATTGTCATAATCTCATTGGAATGTAAGAACAATTTATATTCAATATCAAGTGCTACCACACCTTGGCAGAAGAGTTTTAGACATAACTTTGCTAGATTAGTCTCTTTAGTGCAAACAAGTGTAAAGCTGTATGTACACAGATGATTTGTTCACTGTATGACACAGAAGTCAAAGCTTTTATATACGGTAGGTCTAATGGTTCAGGGTTTAAATTCTAAACTTTTTCCTCCTGATTTTCTGAGTCAGTGGAGACATGGCCTTTCTCTTGGTGGCTTGGGAAAAGACCTGATCTACTCTGACGTAATGGTTTCCTCTAGTCTGGGAACTGCTAGTTCCTGCCTCACCAGCTTCAATCTTTAGACCTTCAACCTGTTCAAGGTTACTTTCTTCCCTCTGTATTTCTACCAGTGAAAGGGTGATGTTAAATTATCAGGAAGAATAAGGAAGATATATTTTACAGAACATTTTCAGTCAGAGTGTAAAAAAGATCAATATTTTCTATTTGCTTTACTGCTAAACTTGTTTTTCTTAATCATCTACTGAATATGTGTTTCTGCTTGCAACTCTAATATCAACTGTATGAAAGCAAATCAGAAGATGGCACTACTTTTGAGCCACTCTGTCATTCAGAAGTGCACTGTTCTTTGTTACTGTTTACAATATTTCCCCCAGTCTGAAACAATTAATTGAAATGTGCTACTTGCTTTTTTTAATTTAAGGAAACTATTTAGTTTGTTATTCACCATAAAATTGCTATTTTAACAGATAGTGTAATGGTCTGTGGGAATGACCTTGGGAGACAGGAGAAAGACCCACAGACTGGACATCCAGCATGTAAAAGATATCTCAGCCCACAGAAGGAGAAGGGGCATGGGAAGCATTTCAGAAGGGACCCTCCCTGGTTTTCTGAAGATTAAAAGGAAAGGAGGGGAAAAATACTTTCACTCTTGCAAGATTCTGTTAATGCAACCTTACAATAAAGATAGAGTTAGTATTCATAGTTGTGCTTCTTGTCTGGACTACCATGAAGGGCTAACAGATAGAAAGTCTATTACACAAGATGTCTAGCAGTTATTACAAACACTTGCAGATTACCTGTCATTTACTGTATAAGGATGACATACTTAAATACACTTAGGTAAAGGTAAAGGTTCCCCCCGCACAGTTGTGCAGTCGTGTCCAACTCTAGGGGCCGGTGCTCATCTCCGTTTGTTAGCCAAAAAGCCAGCATTGTCCGAAGATGCTTCCACGGTCATGTGGCTGGCATGACGCGCGCGGAACACTGTTACTTACCCACCGAAGTGGTACCTATTTATCTACTTGCATTTGCATGCTTTCGAATTGCTAGGTTGGCAAGAGCTGGGGCTAGTGCGGGAGCTCACTCCATCACGCGGGGCTAGGGATTTGAACCTCCGAACTTGCGATCTTCTGATCGAAATCCTGGAATCTTACCCGCTGAGCCACCACTCCCCCTGTAAATACACTTACTGCACTCTAAATTCACTACCCGTCCAAACCCTGAAATATGCCCCCAAATCATGCCACTGAATTTCAGCAACATACTTACAAAATGCTGGAGGGTATAAATGGGGTGAGAGAACCCAGGTTTGTCTACAGGCTGCAGGTTGCCCACTCAGAGGAATGGTCAGAAGCACTGGGGATTAAATAGAGATATGTAAAGGTAAGGTAAGGTTTCCCCTTCCAGTCGTATCCGGCTCTAGGGGGAAGTGCTCATCTCCGATTCTCAGCTGAGGGAGCCAGCGTTGTCCATAGACGCTTCCGTGGTCATGTGGCCAGCATGACTAAATGCCAAGGCGCATGGAACGCTGTTACCTTCCCACCGGAGTGGTACCTATTTATCTACTTGCATTTTTACGTGCTTTCGAACTGCTAGATTGGCAGGAGCTGGGCGAGAATGGGAGCTCACCCTGTTATGCGGTGCTTCCGGGTCTCAAACTGCCAACCTGCCATCCTTTCGTTCGACAGTCGGTAGCCTTAACTGTTACGCCACCGCGCCACCCATAGAGATATGACAGCTGTTTTTAAGGGCTGTCATGCTGAACATAGTGCAGAATTGTTCAGACTTCTTCCAGAAGACAAGGCAAGAAACAATAGATTTAAATGAATAAGAAGCACTATAGATTTTGGTTGGACATCAGGAAAAAATTCTTAATAGTAAGAGTTGTTCAACAATGGAACAGATTTCCTTAGAAGGAAGATAACTCTCCTTTGCTGAAGGCATTTAAACAGGTTGGATGGCCATTGGTTGGGATCCTATAGTAGTGGATTCCTGCATTGGGCAGGGGATTGGACTAAATGATTAAGGTCTCTTCCAAATCTCACATTCTATGATTATATTATATACCATCCACGATCCATCTTTGTTCTGTGTGCCTTATTGATTTTACTCACAAGATATCTTGCCATTCACTACAAACTATTTTTCCCATTTTAAACATTAGAAACTGAGGACAGAAGATACAGGTTGCCAAAGTTAGCCATGAAAATGAACAGAATTCTACCCATCTCTAAATATCCTATTCATTTCTCTGTATAGTGATTGTAATTACCTTTCTTAATATGCAGCTACGAAAACAGCAGCTTGAAAGAAAATGGCATCATTTTAACTGAAATTGGTTTTAAGGAATGGATCCAAATAAAAATTTGTTATAATTAAATCCAACTGTAGTTTTACAATAAAACTTTATTTTCTCTTGGATTGTGGTGTGCTTCAGATTAAATATCACTAAAGAAATATGACACAAAGAAGTTTCCACTGGGAAAATAGAAATCCAGTTGACATGATTCAAGCTACAGACAAGAATACTGAACATTGATCCAAAACAGCATTCAAAATCTCAGTCTATCCTGGGCTGTTTAATTCTATTTCAAGAGAATATGTATATGAAACTAAATCAAACTGTGTGCAAATGCACACACACACACACACACAAACACACACAAACACAATGAGAATGTTACAGCTTCCTCTTTTTTTAACCCCCCCCCATCTTCGCTCTAAATATTTTGGTGAATCTCTTTTCTTAAAGAATAATAGCATTATTTTATTATTGTTTTCGATCAATAAATGAACTGAAAATCAGAAGGAGAGGAGGTGGAAAGCTCTCTTTTCTTCCTACCAGTCCCTACTTTGCTTTATATCTCAAACTGAAGTGCATTGCTATTAATAAAATGCAACCGTGAAGCTGGCTCAGTTGGGCAGTCAGATGAAGGCTGCAATCCAGCAACAATACTCACAGTGCAGTTGGCTGGTCCTGGTTCTCTCCTGAGCAGAGTATAAAGTGACTCTTTTCAGTATGTGCCATTTCCACCCAGCATCTGAGTCATATCCATTCTCAGCCAACATCAGCAGGAATGGAACTGATCCCTGCCCTTGTACAGGCTAGGCTGAAAATAATTTGGAAAGCAACACAACACAACAATCCATGTCACACACACGCACACACACACACACAAAGCATACAGAACAGAGAGAACACACCAACAATTTGTCAGAGCAGCCCTGTGTTGTTCCAAGGGTGGGACAAACTGTTGGCCCAGCCCAAAATCAGGTGCGAAAAGTCCAAAACTCACACCAAGGTGGATGGGAATTTATTTTATTTTTTTATTTTATCTTATTTATACCCCGCCTATCCCCTCCCTACTGGAGGGCTCTAGGCAGCTTACAACATCAGTACATATCAATTATACATCATATATCATACAAATTTACCGCGCGATAGGGAGGAGGACAGGGAACCGGCTCTTCAGCTGCAGGCATAGGACTACATGCCCCAGCATGCCTTGCTTCCGCGCCGGCTGCTGACGTCCAGGAAGCTGTTCTTTTTCCGGATCCGTCGTCCTCCGCCGTCATCAGGTTCTCCAGGTCTTCTTTGGATTGAGGACGACCCTCCGCTGGACGCCGGCAAATTGACCCACGAAGTGGTACCCATTTATCTACTCGCATATGCTTCCGATCTGCTGGGTGGGCAGAAGCTGGAGCTAGTGGCGGGAGCTCACCCCGCCCCGCGGTTTCGAACCTTGTGGCCGGCAGACTAACGGCTCAGCGGTTTAACCTGCTGAGCCACCGCGCTCCTATATATATTTAAATATATATAGGAGCATATATATATATATTTAAAATATATAATTTAAAATATATTTAAAATATATTTAAAATATATATATTTAAAACTTTATATTATATTATATTTAAAACTTTATTTCTTTACAGAAGTAAAGAATTAATGCTTGGCACTAGAGTCACAAAGCAAGTGCCCCCAGCGTGCCCTCATGTCAAGCATTTATTTATTTATTTATTTATTTATTTATTTATTTATTTAATTTTTATCCCACCTTTATTATTTTTATAAATAACTCAAGGCGGCAAACATATCTCATACTCCTCCCTCCTCCTATTTTCCCCACAACAACAACCCTGTGAGGTGAGTTGGGCTGAGAGAGAGTGACTGGTCCAAGGTCACCCAGCCGACTTTCATGCCTCAGGCGGGACTAGAACTCACAGACTCCTGGTTTCTAGCCCAGCGACTTAACTACTAGACCTAACTGGCTCTATAACTCACATATCTCGTGAGATTACACCAGTGGTTTTTAATTGGTTCATAACTTAACTTATGCCAAAGAAAGTCTTAGGAACTATGAAAAGAGATAGTAGACACTAAACTGGGGCTTACTTAACCACTCACCAAAAATCAGGAATAACACTGACTCATAAAGTTCATATCCTTTGTTTGGTATATATTCATGTTGATAGTATGAGAAATAAACAAGATAACCTTAAACTTGTATTATACAAAGGCAAATACAATTTAGTAGATATAACTGAGACCTTGTGGGCTGGTTCTCTTTATTGGAATACAACAATTGAGCTATTTAGCTTGTTTGAGAGGAACAAAAAGAAACGAGAGGAGAGAGTTATACAGAAACTTGAAGTAGTCACATATCCAAAGTATGGTGTGGGTGGAAGAAGAGATAAAAACAGCAGAATTGCTGATGTTTGAATTGTGCAACAGGATTTTTGCAAATTCATCTCAAGGTGCAATTCTTTCCCCACTCTGTGCTATCTCTATAAAGGTGATTTGTCAAACATCCATCTCTTTGTGTTACGGAATCTGCCCTTTAAAGAAATAAAATCAAAATTCCCAGTAAACATCTTCATCTTTTGATTACTTCCACTACATCACATTGGCTTATTATTCAATAAGATTGCATTTCTGTTTCATAAATATATTACAATTTTGTGTGATGCACCTAACTAGGTATTTAAAAAAAACAATTACACCCATATTAAATATTCTAGAAATTTTATGATGAATGTGCCAATTCATCTACTGAACAGTCTGGCTTGAACTGCTCCTTCTCCTCTATGTTAAGCTTGTTAAATAAATAGTGCTAGTAAATGTTGATTGTTTTTCACTGAAATTCTGCCTTCTCCCTCAGCTACCATTACAGTACCTTGAGGGGCATTTCCTTCACATAAACATAGCAAGGGTTTTAATATTTCAGTTAAAAGGTATTAACAACTCTTACATAGTCATATCCTGTCTGTAGTAATACTGGTGACAAGTTCAGCCATGAAGCTGTAATCAGCAAACTGGTATTTTGCATGATTTCAAAGCCAGCACGTCCCAGTTTCTGATCTTGGCCCCACTGAAATCATGTGATGCATTAACACCATTTTGTTAATTTATATGCACCAATCATATTGGAGAGTTGCCTTAATTAAAAGTCTTAAAGTGGGTGTCGGTCTAAAAGACTCTCACAGAACACTTTTCAGCTTAGATTTTGAACTAGGATTTTTCTTCTTTTCTAGCAGCTTTGCAACATGAATTTAAATAAAACCAATAATTTGGGGGAAGGATTGGGAAGTTAGTCTCTAGTCCAGTCTTTTCTCTCTGAACAATCAATTTTAAGTTTGATCCAGTCTTTTCTGTTACAAAAATTTATCAGTGACTTCAGTCAGTAGTCAGGATGTGCAGTGAATGCAAGATTTTATGCCGTCTGCATATTGTTCACAGTTGAACAGCACTAGTCCAATATGACCAAGGATTAAATTATATGATGATATGGTAACACGCATTTCTACATAAAACATTTCCATACCACTTCTGCCAACAAGTATTCCACTCCCCTTTTTGGTCAGGCATCTGATTAAAGAACTACAAATAAACTGCTCATCTTTATTTTTTTTTTTATGCAGCTCTCACTTTTTGTAAACTTTAGGATTACTGCAAAAATTGTGCATACTAAATAAATCTTTTTCTCCTGAGGAAAATCTTGAACTAAAATATTCTAAATGATAAACATCAATGCTGGGCTTTAATGGGTACTTCTAATATGATTTAAACCCCCAATCTATTAACTGCCGAAACATCTGTTTTGAGAAAAGGTTTATGAAAAGACCAAACTCTCTGTTTAATTACTCATGTTCTGTAGAAAATGGTGCATTTTCAACTATGAGCCAACAATGGCATATTTGTTCCTTCCTTATAGATTTCCACAGATTTATTTATTTTATTTATTTATTTTCTATCCCACCTTTATTATTTTTATAAATAAATCAAGGCGGTGAACATACCAAATACTCCTTCCTCCTCCTATTTTTCCCACAACAGCAACCCTGTGAGGTGGGTTGGGCTGAGAGAGAGTGGCGAGCCCAAGGTCACCCAGCTGGCTTTCATGCCTAAGGCGGGACTAGAACTCTGTCTCCTGGTTTGCCATTGGCTCCTTCCTAGGGCTGAGAGAATGTGATTGGCTCAGGGTCACCCAGCCGGCTTTCATGCCTAAGGCGGGACTAGAACTCTCAGTCTCCTGGTTTGCCATTGGCTCCTTCCCAGGGCTGAGAGAGAGAGTGACTGGCCCAAGGTCACCCAGCCGGCTTTCATGCCTAAGGCGGGAGTAGAACCCACAGTCTCCTGGTTTCTAGCCCATTGCCTTAACCACTAGATTTCTAATTGCCTCAACCACTAGATTATAATAACAGTTTAATAATAATAATAATATAATTATTCTTTATAATAATATAATAATAATAATAATAATAATAATAAATAATAGCCGTTGCCTTAACCACTAGATTAGATTTCTAATTACAAATCAATTTATCAAATTTATCACCACCTTCAGTGTTTGTCTTTTGGCTTATATTTTTTTCCAGACCCTAAAGATAACTCAGAAAAACAAAAAAAGGTAACAGTAATTACTTTGCACCTCTAAATATGAACTCTTTGGCACAATTCGGAGACTTTATTGAAGTAATACTACATGAGCTTAACCTCTATTGATTTCAGTGGGACTGTGGGGTATAATATGTGCTGTGACAGCCTATATGCATAACGCCAACAAGAGATTGGGGTGTATGGCAACCCCCCCCAAGAGTTAACTTAATTTGTAATTTTCAAGTTACCTCTTGATATTTCTTTATGCATTTCATAATTTCTACGCTGCCCAAGCAAAAATTCTGACTTTTCCTCTCAGTATTTCTCAGAGCTGTTTTCCTAACTGCAGTAACTTCTGAAATAATCTCTGTGGTTCTGTTTACCATTGAAAGTGATTGAAAAAGAATTGAGCTTATCCCCCTGCCCCAAAGGGAAAAATTGAGCTTATTTCCCCAAAGGGAAAATTGAGCTTATCCCCCTGCCCCTAAAGCCCCCTGCTTTAGATACAAGGCAGCTGAAGTCTGTCTGTCTGTCTGTCTGTCTGTCTGTCTGTCTGTCTGTCTGTCTGTCTGTCTGTCTGTCTGTCTGTCTCTCTCTCTCTCTCTCTCTCTCTGTGTGTGTGTGCTGTCTTTCATTATAGTCATCTCTGCAGTGGCCAGCAGTACCCTCTGGGTCACATGCTTCAATAATACCCAAGAAGGATTGGGTAGAGTGGGCTTTTGTAGAATGCTGAAGGAATGTGTAACAGAAAATGACATCAACTTCTTCTGCCAACTTTTCACAATTAAATAAGCTCGAAGACACCAGCAAACCCTCCCTGCCACCCCCCCCCCCCAGGGGTTGTAATCAAAAAGCGACTTTCCTCCATCTTTCATGGGAATTCATAAAGTCTCAAGATTTAACCAAATGATAACCATATCCAAAGGATTTAATTTTCACCAAAGTTAGGCACATTACATATATTCAATAAAAAGATACAAAGCAAGAAATGTATTGCTTTACAACGAAGTCAATTATTGCTCACCAATGGAAATATCTGACCAGATTGTGCTTCCTTGCATGCATTAAGATGGTGTTTGGAATCGTTGTTCAGTCAGTGGGACTCCAGAGTTGAGCTGAGTTGTTTGTGTTTGGAATTGTGATTGAGTTTGAATGATATGGAGGAAGATGTGGTGGATTTCGGCAGTGCCGCTGGTTCTCAGGAAGGAGGGAGCCAATTCCAAGAAGGGGAAGGAGAAAAGCGGAAACATAGTCCAGAGGGCAGTTGTGGGAAACCCAAGAGATTCAGAATAGCCCCGCCCTAGAACTTTCCCAAGTTATTTCCCCTGAGGGTAGGTAGAGTTGCTTTAGTCTGGCAAGATTCTGTCTATACGGCGTTAGCAAATAAAGAAGTGAAGTTTGGCTGGACTGGTTCTTGGTCGTTCTTGGGCTGGACCTGACAGAAGATGAAGCAGCCACCAAAAGAGACTATACAAAATCTTACTCTAACTCACTTAGAGATGGTCCTGGCAGCAGCGGTCCCTGTTCCAAGTGAGCAGCGGCTGGTAATATGTGCTGACCAGATTGGAGATGGAGGCTGATGGAGCAAGGCCTGAGAGTTAGAGGCACAAGCTGGGGGGGGGGGGGGCTTTGCCAGTGGCTTTGTCTAGTTCTGCTGGTTGTTCAGAATGTCCCTAAGTGGGACAAATGTCTGGTCCTTGCACATGTGCCAGTGGTTGTGGAGAGGAAGTGTGACCAGAGTTTCTTTTTCTCTTTCCATCTGTGTGAGTGGGGTGGATCGGTAGAGGAGTGTCAGTGACTTCTCTGGCACCCAAAATTTATTGTCCATCTGGAAAGAGCTCCCTTGGGTATCCCATGGTGCAACAGGAGGAAGCTGGAGTTGTAAGAGCAAGGTTGAGTCAAGGGATGGGCTTTTATCAATCTGAGCTTTGTGGATGCTCATGCTTCTTGCCTTCTATACCCTAGTTCAGGGCTTTCCAAACTTTTCCCGTGGTGACACACCAATGGCAGCGCGCAAAAACCTGGAAGTGCTGCTGCTGCCTTGGTGGTGGTGGCGCTTCCGGGTTTTTGCGCGCTGCCGCAGTGCTTTCAGATTTTCGCGTGCTGCGGCGGTGGCGGCAGCAGTGTCCTAGTGTGCCGTGCAAAAACCCAGAAGCGCTGATGGCCCGTGGCCATGCGCCATCAGCGCTTCCCGGTTTTGACGCGATACACCTGGGCCCCACAGGCGACACAGTATTGTGTCGCGACGCACAGTTTGGAAAGCTATGCTCTAGTTCATGTTGCTGCTGTGGCATTTCTCTTGTCATATTTTTTCCCATCTTCTTGCTGCGTATGGACTGGAAGCACTGTGGTGTGACATACGACCCATTCTGGATTGTGCCTGTTTGAGGACCAGGAAGGAGAGTAACAAAGGGTGGTGGATGGGAGTGGATGAGTGGGTGTGGATTGGTGACCCATGACCCTCCAGACCACCAAATGTCTGAGAGCAGGAGCAGTTAGGCAAGGTTACTGTGACTTTCTGTGTTCCATTAGAGAAAGATGGGAGGGTGGGGTGGAGTAGGGAGGAGAAGAGGGCAGGCCGTTCATGCCTCAGTCAAATTGCATGTTGACTACTGCAGTGTGCTCAACATGGGGATGCTCTTGAAGAGCACTCAGATGCTGCAGTTGTTCCAGAATGCAGCAGTGCATGCAGTAAACAGCATACCATAATATCCCTTGTACCAACGCTGATCCAGGAGATGCAATGCTTGGCAGTTGGCTTCTGGCTGCAGTCCAAGGTGCTGCTTACCAGCTATATGGCCCTACATGGCAGAGGAGCTGGCTATCTGAGAGATTGCCTATCTCTAATAATTTCTGCCCATCCTGTATGATCAGGCAGAGTGGGCGTGCTCCAGGTCTCCTTGATTAAACACGGGACCCAGGAAGCGGGCTTGCTCTGTTGTAGCCCCTGCCTTCTGGAACAGTATCCTCTCCAGAAATCCATTTGGCCCCAGGCTGATTATGTTTAAAAAGTCTTTGAAAGACTTGGCTCTCTAAATTTGATAGATAAATAAAGCCCAGAACTTGTGGAAGAATTTGGCTCCAATAAGATAAGTGACATCTCTTACTAATGTTGCCACATTAATAAGTTCAACATCTCTGAATCAAGGTTATCCTGTCCCATTACATTGTAATGGAAATTATATTATTACTGCAACCAGATTATTGATAACGATAATACAATGCTAGGGGTAAAATCCATTTTACCTTTATGTGTGATAAAAGCATAATAGAATATAATACTTCTGCTATATCATCCTGGCCATTATCAAAATCTTTTCATAGGCTCTATTATTGCAAATAATTTTTACTTCTCTGCATTTTTCTGTAGCTTGAATCATGTCAACTGGATTTCTATTTTCTTAATGGAAACGTTTCGCTCCTTATCCAAGGGGCTTCTTCAGTCTGAGCAAAGTTGGTAAGGGAATCCTAAATATGTTCCTAGGTAGCTGTGTGACCTTACACCTGGGGCTAGATCATGGTTATATTGAGATGTAATTTTTAAGTCCTTTTATCATCTAATGGAGGGTCGTTAAAAACACCATGCTGCTGTTGAGCTTCTGAAATGGTCTTAATCTTCCTAGGCACAGAAGACAACACGGGGAGGAAGATGGGGGAGAGTTTGTGCCTGAGGCCCCCACCTCTATTCAAGGAAGGATTTTCCAAGTTGGCATAAATGGATTCCTTGACCCCTCTCTCAAACCACCTATCTTCTCTGTCTAAAATGTGAACATTAATGTCCTCAAATGAGTGTCCTTTTTCTTTTAGATGAAGATAAACTGCTGACTCTGGTCCTGTGGTGTTATTTCTCCTGTGTTGTGCCATCCTCCTGTACATAGGTTGTTTGGTTTCTCCAATGTAGAGTTCAGAGCACTCCTCACTGCACTGGATTGCATAAACTACATTGCTTTTCTTATGTTTTGGAGTTTGATCTTTGGGGTGTACAAGCCTCTGTCTCAGTGTGTTGGTGGGTTTGAAATATACAGGTATGTGGTGTTTGCCAAATATCCGTTTTATCTTTTCAGACACGCCAGCCATGTAGGGAATGACCAGGTTCTTTCGTTTACTCTGAGTCTCAGCCCTATCTGTCGCTGTTTTAGGTCTGGTAGATTTAGATTTGGTGAAGGCCCAATTTGGATATCCACAGGCCTTCAGGGCTGTTCTCAGGTGCTGATTTTCATTCTTTTTGGAATCCATGGAGGTGGGGATGGTTTCTGCTCTGTGTGACAATGTCCTGATGACTCCTAGTTTGTGCTGCAGTGGATGGTGGGAGTCAAACATCAGATATTGATCTGTGTGTGTGGGTTTCCTGTAGATCCCTATTTCTAGCTTGCCACCGGTCCCAATGAGGACTTCACAGTCTAGGAATGCCAGTCTGTTGTCCTTGGTGTCTTCTCTGGTGAAGCTAATGTTGGCATCTATAGTGTTTATATGGTCCGTGAAGGCCTGTACTTCCTGGGCCTTGATTTTGACCCAGGTGTCATCCACATACCTAAACCAGTGGGTGGGCACCGTTCCCTGGAATGTGTTGAGTGCTTTCTTCTCCACTTCTTCCATGTATAAATTGGCCACAATGGGTGACACAGGAGAACCCATGGCACAGCCGTGTTTTTGTCTGTAAAAGTCACCTCTGTATGTGAAATAAGTGGTGTTAAGACACAGGTCCAGAAGATGGCAGATCTGGTTTGGGTTGAGATGGCTTCTCCTTTCCAGGGTGCTGTCCTCTTCTAGTCTCTTCCTGACAGCGGATAGAGCATGAGTGGTGGGGATGCTGGTGAAAAGGGAGGACACATCAAAGGAGACCATAGTTTCATCTGTATCCAGTTTCAGGATCTTTGCTTTGGAAACAAATTCTTCCGAATTATGGATGTGGTGTTCAGAGTGTCCAACTAGAGGTGCTAGTATGGTAGAGAGGTGTTTGGCAATGTTGTATGTTACCGAATTGATGCTGCTGACTATGGGTCGGAGGGGTGTTCCTTCCTTGTGGATCTTAGGAAGTCCGTAGATGCAGGGGATGGCTTCTCCAGGATACAGACGGTGGTAGGTAATCCTATCGATGGAGCCATCATGTTCCAATTGTTTCAAACTGTCTATTGCCTTTTTCTTGTAATTGTTGGTGGGGTCTCTTTTCAGTTTTTCATATGTATGGTGATCCTCCAAAAGTGAGGTAATTTTATTGTGGTAGTCTGCAGTGTTTAGAACCACTGTACATCTTCCTTTGTCAGCAGGTAAAATGGTGATGGTTTCATCTTTGCTGAGGGCTGTCAGGGCTCTCCTCTCTTGGACGGTAAGGTTGGGGGGAGGAGGTTGAGCACTGGACAGAGCTGCAGATATTTTAAGCCGGAGTTGTTCTGCTTCTTCAAAAGGTAGGTGGTTGTTGTGGATGGCAGATTCTGTGGCTGTAATGAGCTCCACAACCGGAACTTGCTTGGGAGTGATGGCAAAATTAAGACCTTTGGCTAGGACATCTCTCTCTGGTTGGGTAAGTTCTCTGTCTGAGAGATTTTTCACCCACATGTTCTTTTTGTCCTCTGTGGTCCTGTTGTTGTTGTTCCTCCCAGTGGTTTCTCCAGTTCCTTGTTTCTGCTTGCTGCGAGAAAGAAGAATGTCAAATTTCTTAGTTTGCCTCTCCTTTGTCTTGTGATGCTGGGCCAGCTGTACTTTATTGCCAAGCTGAATAACTCTATCCAGGATTGGGTCAGGAAGGGTGGATGTGAGTTCCTGGTGAAGGTTTTCAAAATTGTATTGCAGGGCATCAATGGTGAAGTGGACTTGCCTTATTCTTTCATTTAGAAGATGTCTTTGTGCCTGCTGCAGGATCTGATCTGCTCTGTGACCCTTAACTGTAGATTGCAGGCGTAGGCTTGTCGGGATGAGTCTCTGTTGTCTGCATCTGAGGTTAAAACGTAGGTGGTTTCTATAGTCTGCCACCTTTCTTGCTGTCTTCTCGAATTTCCTTACCATCTTCAGGGTTTCATCCCCAAAATGTATGGCAATATGTCTATGAAGGTTCTCAGTCATCCAGGTGGAATTTTCTGTAGCTTGAATCATGTCAACTGGATTTCTATTTTCTTAATGGAAACGTTTCGCTCCTTATCCAAGGGGCTTCTTCAGTCTGAGCAAAGTTGGTAAGGGAATCCTAAATATGTTCCTAGGTAGCTGTGTGACCTTACACCTGGGGCTAGATCATGGTTATATTGAGATGTAATTTTTAAGTCCTTTTATCATCTAATGGAGGGTCGTTAAAAACACCATGCTGCTGTTGAGCTTCTGAAATGGTCTTAATCTTCCTAGGCACAGAAGACAACACGGGGAGGAAGATGGGGGAGAGTTTGTGCCTGAGGCCCCCACCTCTATTCAAGGAAGGATTTTCCAAGTTGGCATAAATGGATTCCTTGACCCCTCTCTCAAACCACCTATCTTCTCTGTCTAAAATGTGAACATTAATGTCCTCAAATGAGTGTCCTTTTTCTTTTAGATGAAGATAAACTGCTGACTCTGGTCCTGTGGTGTTATTTCTCCTGTGTTGTGCCATCCTCCTGTACATAGGTTGTTTGGTTTCTCCAATGTAGAGTTCAGAGCACTCCTCACTGCACTGGATTGCATAAACTACATTGCTTTTCTTATGTTTTGGAGTTTGATCTTTGGGGTGTACAAGCCTCTGTCTCAGTGTGTTGGTGGGTTTGAAATATACAGGTATGTGGTGTTTGCCAAATATCCGTTTTATCTTTTCAGACACGCCAGCCATGTAGGGAATGACCAGGTTCTTTCGTTTACTCTGAGTCTCAGCCCTATCTGTCGCTGTTTTAGGTCTGGTAGATTTAGATTTGGTGAAGGCCCAATTTGGATATCCACAGGCCTTCAGGGCTGTTCTCAGGTGCTGATTTTCATTCTTTTTGGAATCCATGGAGGTGGGGATGGTTTCTGCTCTGTGTGACAATGTCCTGATGACTCCTAGTTTGTGCTGCAGTGGATGGTGGGAGTCAAACATCAGATATTGATCTGTGTGTGTGGGTTTCCTGTAGATCCCTATTTCTAGCTTGCCACCGGTCCCAATGAGGACTTCACAGTCTAGGAATGCCAGTCTGTTGTCCTTGGTGTCTTCTCTGGTGAAGCTAATGTTGGCATCTATAGTGTTTATATGGTCCGTGAAGGCCTGTACTTCCTGGGCCTTGATTTTGACCCAGGTGTCATCCACATACCTAAACCAGTGGGTGGGCACCGTTCCCTGGAATGTGTTGAGTGCTTTCTTCTCCACTTCTTCCATGTATAAATTGGCCACAATGGGTGACACAGGAGAACCCATGGCACAGCCGTGTTTTTGTCTGTAAAAGTCACCTCTGTATGTGAAATAAGTGGTGTTAAGACACAGGTCCAGAAGATGGCAGATCTGGTTTGGGTTGAGATGGCTTCTCCTTTCCAGGGTGCTGTCCTCTTCTAGTCTCTTCCTGACAGCGGATAGAGCATGAGTGGTGGGGATGCTGGTGAAAAGGGAGGACACATCAAAGGAGACCATAGTTTCATCTGTATCCAGTTTCAGGATCTTTGCTTTGGAAACAAATTCTTCCGAATTATGGATGTGGTGTTCAGAGTGTCCAACTAGAGGTGCTAGTATGGTAGAGAGGTGTTTGGCAATGTTGTATGTTACCGAATTGATGCTGCTGACTATGGGTCGGAGGGGTGTTCCTTCCTTGTGGATCTTAGGAAGTCCGTAGATGCAGGGGATGGCTTCTCCAGGATACAGACGGTGGTAGGTAATCCTATCGATGGAGCCATCATGTTCCAATTGTTTCAAACTGTCTATTGCCTTTTTCTTGTAATTGTTGGTGGGGTCTCTTTTCAGTTTTTCATATGTATGGTGATCCTCCAAAAGTGAGGTAATTTTATTGTGGTAGTCTGCAGTGTTTAGAACCACTGTACATCTTCCTTTGTCAGCAGGTAAAATAGATAGGGCTGAGACTCAGAGTAAACGAAAGAACCTGGTCATTCCCTACATGGCTGGCGTGTCTGAAAAGATAAAACGGATATTTGGCAAACACCACATACCTGTATATTTCAAACCCACCAACACACTGAGACAGAGGCTTGTACACCCCAAAGATCAAACTCCAAAACATAAGAAAAGCAATGTAGTTTATGCAATCCAGTGCAGTGAGGAGTGCTCTGAACTCTACATTGGAGAAACCAAACAACCTATGTACAGGAGGATGGCACAACACAGGAGAAATAACACCACAGGACCAGAGTCAGCAGTTTATCTTCATCTAAAAGAAAAAGGACACTCATTTGAGGACATTAATGTTCACATTTTAGACAGAGAAGATAGGTGGTTTGAGAGAGGGGTCAAGGAATCCATTTATGCCAACTTGGAAAATCCTTCCTTGAATAGAGGTGGGGGCCTCAGGCACAAACTCTCCCCCATCTTCCTCCCCGTGTTGTCTTCTGTGCCTAGGAAGATTAAGACCATTTCAGAAGCTCAACAGCAGCATGGTGTTTTTAACGACCCTCCATTAGATGATAAAAGGACTTAAAAATTACATCTCAATATAACCATGATCTAGCCCCAGGTGTAAGGTCACACAGCTACCTAGGAACATATTTAGGATTCCCTTACCAACTTTGCTCAGACTGAAGAAGCCCCTTGGATAAGGAGCGAAACGTTTCCATTAAGAAAATAGAAATCCAGTTGACATGATTCAAGCTACAGAAAATTCCACCTGGATGACTGAGAACCTTCATAGACATACTTCTCTGCATTTTATTGTTACAGGCTATAGTTTTGGTAGTAGATTATATAAATTAATAATTTCCATACCTGCTGACCTTGGAGAAACTACACACACTTACTGTATGGCTATTAGTTTTGTTGTCTATTTTATTATTTTATTTGATGAACTTTCCTTTTTTTTTGTCTTTTCTCTTTTCCTGTGAGCAATAGCACAGACAAGGAATGAGTAATTTGCATTTTCCAAATAATCTCTAACCTCAATATTGGCCTAAAAGTTGTTAAGTGATCATGATGTGATTTCATTCAAAAAGAAGCAAATGACACTGAATTCTTTTATAGCCCTAGAGGTATTAAACATTTTTTTTCACCCAAGAAAGAAATATCTGATTGTGGGTGTAAGCAAGTAGCAGAGAAATATTGAATATCTACCCCTTCTGATCAGAAAGGCAATCATTGAGGGGGGAAGGGGGGAAGGATACCTATGTGGTAGGGAACACCCCAGGTTGGAGAGACTGTTGGGAAGATCAAGATGACAAAGTTGAGGACATATGCTTAGCTTTGCACAGCAATGGGAAAAATGCTATTTACAGTTTTTCTGTTTGTTTGTTTTTTTTGGTTGGGGGGGAGGCTAGTGGCTCTGTGAAAGAAGTCAGACTGAGTTAGCTATACCAGTGGTCTGACTCAATATAATGCAGTTTCCTAGCTCCTATAATTGCTTTAAAAATGTCAATAATGTTCACACACATGGTTAATGTACCTTTTCTTCATACATAGAGTGAAAGAGGGGATTCCCCCCCCTTTTTTTTTCTTTGTGCAAAGTCAGGGTTGATGTACCTCATAATGGCTCTTAATATGAGTATAGGTCTTTCAGAGGTGAGATGCATGAGGGTTCTTTTTTCCCTTTGCTTAATATCAGGACATTTGGAGAAATTAGGAGACAGCATGTGGGGAGTTGTGGTAAGAGAGTTTCCACAATAGATTGAGCTGTGAAAATTTAGGGTTGGCACCTGCTAGGTTAATAAATAGTACATAAGTGATGTAAAGTCACAGCAATGTATATCGTGATGAAGCAAAGAAGATAAAATAATAAAATAAGCCTGTAGTTATACTGGAAATAACAAGAAAGCCACTTGGAAAAATGGAAAGAGATAAGGCTTCAACCTAGACTGACCATATTTCGTTGAGACAAAAATGGGACAAGAGGAATGGGTGGGGGCGGGGGTGGAGAAGCTGGTCAGGGGGCCCCGGGGGGGTTGCTTCCGCCTGTCGGCATGCAGGGGGGCAGGCCAGGTGGCGTGGTGGGCGGGGGCAGAGCGGCTGGTTGGGGGGGCACAGGGGGTTTCACCTCCGCCTATCAGTGTGTGGGAGGGGCAGGCCGGGCAGCGCAATGGGCGGGGGCGGAGCAGCTGATTGGAGAGAACACAGAAAGGGAATTGCCTCCACCTGTTGGCATGCAGGAGGGCGGGCCAGGTGGCGCAGTGGGCGGGGGAAGAGTGGCTGGTTGGGGGGGCCCGGGGGTTCGCCTCCACCTATCAGTGTGCAGGAGGGGCAGGCCGGGCAGCGCGATGGGTGGGGACAGAGAAGCTGATTGGAGGGAACCCGGAAGGGGAATCGCCTCCACCTGTCGTGGTGCTGGGCCCGCCTCTCCAACCTCCTTTGCCGCACACTGGTGGGCAGGAGTGATTCCTCCTCTGGGTTTCCTCCGGTCGGCTGCTCCGCCTCCACCTGTTCCTGAAAAACAGGACAAAACCGGCATTTATATTAAAACGACAGGACGGTTGAGAAAAGGGGAAAAAGCGGGACTGTCCCATTCAAAACGGGACGTATGGTCAGCCTACTTCAACCTGAAGTGGAGCCAATTTGTTATTAAGAATAATGTAAGAATGGTTGTGCAGTGAAGTAAAGCATCAGAAGAATGACCTTTCTTTTTTGAAGGCTTTTGAGAGAGGGCATAGCTGGTTTAATAAAAGGAAACCTGCTATTAATAGGAAAAGAACCCCACTTCTGAATTTCTGTTTTTATAACAGAAAAAAAAAAAGATCTTCTTAATGATCAGATTTTCAGCTCAAATAATTTCCCTAAGAGAAAAAAGAACTCCAGGTCAGAGTAATCAATACTACTCTACCAGCTGCCAAAATTTAGCTCTTAATACTGTGAATATTTTTCCTATGCTTTCTTGAACATAATATTGCCCCAAACCTCTTATGTATACTCAGAACATACAATAACCTTTCTTTTTTTAATTCCAAGAACTCATCTTCAGACCTAGATTATTCGTATGGTTGGATACATTTTCTTTATGCACCCATGTGAACAGAGTGGGAAGACCAGTAAAAATTTAATTTAGATCTTGATCTATAATTTTCCCAGCTGGGTAATGTTACATTATAACGTCCATATCTTACAACATATGTATGCCCTGAGCACCAAAGAGGCAATACAGAATACATATCTCATGACTTTAAGATGGGTAGAGATCATTTGCCCAGGTTGTAACATGCTGTTGATTTTCTTATGCTGTTTTTACCTGACAAGCTACCAGTGTAAATATGTCTATTAATTTAAGTGCAAGTCTGCAGACTGATCAAACTGGATCCTCATGACTTCATTTTTTTAAAATTAATGTGTTACTGTTCTTCTGTTCACTCTTTCCAAAGTATAACCTTCTCTCTTTTAAAAACACTGGCAGGAGGCAATATCAAATATGCAAATCTATTGAAAGTTGGATACTCAGAGTTGCTAGACTTTTACTGGCAGGTTCAACATGTATTCATCAGTTTTGGAATATACAAAAATGACTAAATTGTTGATCAGGCTGTAAGGCATGGAAATTGGCATGTATTCTAAGTTGCTTCAAAAAATGAATGTCAAAAAGATGGCCCAATCATTGTTCAAAAGTTTGTGCTTTTAAAAAGTGTTAAAAAGCACAAACTGAGTCAGGAAGATACTGACTCAAATTTCAGCATAGCCACAAACTTTTAGATTGTTACAGAAACTATAAATACCCTTCTCCCATTTGGCTGCTGAGTGACAACATCTCTAAATGTTGTACAAAATGTGGAAATATGAATTTCTAGTACTTCCAGAGAATCAAGGGCCATTTAGAACATGTCCTTCCTGGCCAATAAATGAGTGGAAATTCGTTACCAATCTGGGCTCAGGGATTGATCAGAAACTGAAGGGTTAGGGTTAGGGTTACCCTAACCCTAACTCTAACCCTAACCCTTGCCTTGCCCCTTTACATTTGCACCAAAAAAAGAAGCCCTTCTCCCCTTCAAAAACCAACCCAACCCAACCATTAGTAAAAGATAGCAAACTGCAAATGTCTTCAGATTGCTCAGTACAGCAGCATACTCTCTGTATTTTGGCTTTTTATTGAGATTTGTCATTCTGCCATCTTGCCAGAACTCTGAGAGCTGGAAGGAGGGGTATGCTGGGCACCTTCTGCAGAGGACCGCCAAGAGAAAGACAACATTGCTGCTGTTTCTGCAGCAACAATCACTGTTTACATACAAAAGTCCTTGTTTGCACAAAGCCTTGAATAAAAACAATCTAAAAAAATCTTTTAAAGACCACTTTGCCCATTGGGAGAGTTAGTTGAGAAATGCTTATAGCTAAAAGGAGCAGAACTGAAAGAAAAACAAGCCCTTCAGTTAGTAAAAAATATGTAAAAAGACCGTGAGATTGGTTACTCAGGAGCCGGAAGTTGTGCTGTGGTAGCAAAGCTTAATGTAGCAGCAGAGTTTAGCACCAAAGGTTTGGGGAAGCCAGAAGAAGCTTCATCTGATGAAACTATAGCAAAGAAACTTGGAAATGGATTTTTTTTTCTGGAAGTGAAAAGAAAAAGGTGAAAGCAGAGAAAGATGTTGAACACCTATTCTTCTTTTGTGGAATTTGACTGATTTAAGGAAAACTGATCTGAAGGAAAAGCTATCAGGAGCTTCGCAGGAAGATTTTGCTAACTACTAGGAGCAGTAGCCAAGCAATGAAAGCACTGGGAAGATATTTCAAATTATCATTTGGAAAGTAATTCTGTTCATACAGGAGTTTAAAGTAGTGATGCCATTTTATACTTTGTGGCAGAAAGCAGGCTTTCAATAAGGTTCAGAGAAGTTGGTACATGTTCAGTTTCTTTCAGTGGCAAGGATTCAAAAATCCCAAGGGAGAAATAAAGGAGGAACAATTTATGTTCATGATTTTGTTCCAGAAAAAACAGTCATCTGTCTTTCAGTTCTGTGTATATTGTATAGACACAATTTATGAGATGACACGATTGTTACACAGAATAAGATAAACCAGCCACCAGTATTTCCATTGATGCATTCTTCCCTTCTGTAGTATACATTTAAGAAATAAAGTCCTTCACATGGTAACTTAGTCAACTGTCTACTCAGTAAGATACCATGCCGTATGTTGCATTATACGTATTACGTTTTGGCTCATTAAGAGGGAAGAAGGAAATATGGAGCTATGCGATTTCAATGTTCTTTTAGCACTTAGTCCCATCCTGAGATAATAAATGGGAGTACTTTGAAAAAATTAGGAAAAATGTTACATTAATAGTGTTCTTTATTTAAAGGTTTATGTAGTAGTAAGTCAATGCTAAAGGTTTTGTTTTTAATCCAGCCTTCAACAATATTTGGAATGGGAACTGCCAGGTGTTCAAGCTGCATTCAGATCAGAAAAGGGAGATCACACTGCTAACATATAATGGAAAATGGAAAAGGTAACAGAGTTCCAAAAAGATGTCTGTTTTTGCTTTATTGATTATACAAAGGCTTGTACAACCTGCAACAAATTGAAGATAGCCCTTAAAAACATGTAACGGTCCATCTCTTCTGTTATTTATCTGATGAACAGGAAGCAAAAATTTGAATGGAATAAGGAACAACTTAATAGTTCAGAATTGGGAAAAGAGTGTGTTACGGTTGTATACTGTTGTGTGGTGAGAATTGTTGGACTACAAGAAATAGAAGTTGGAATTAAAATTGCTGGGAGGAACAGCATCAGATATGCTGATGATAGCTGGAAGCAGGGAAGACTTAAGGAATCTCTTGGTGACGGTGAAAGAAAAGAGTCCAAAAGCCAATCTGCTGCTCAATATTTAAAAATAAGTATTATGTCAGCCAGTAATGGCAACCCAATGCAGATAAGCAGAGGAGAAGCTGAAGTACCCTATCTTTCTAGATTTACAGTGATGGTGACAGTAGCCATGAAATAAAGAGACATCTGCTACTTGGAAGAATGACTGTGACAAATCTAGACATCACATTAACAACAAAGGTATATATTGTCAAAGCAATAATTTTTGAAATTGTAGCAGAAGGCTGCGAAAACTGGGCCATCAGAAATGCTGAAGAAAAATCAACAAAAACAATTTGGAGAAGAATTTATTTCGGCTGGAAATAAAAAAATGAAGGGGGTAGTTTTGTATATACAACCAAAGTTAAATCCAAAATTGATATTAACTGACAATGAAGGACGTTATGTTGCAGTTGAAATTAACATACAAGGAACTAAAACATTGGTTGTTGGACTTTATGCACCGAATATGGATAAAGGAGTATTTTATAAAAATTTGATGGACAAACTTTTGGATCAAACTTATGAAAATTGGTGTTTCATGGGTGATTGGAATGGGGTAATCTACCCTAAGATGGACAGACAATCACAAAAAGAAGTGAAACATACACAGGGAAAATTGCCACAAACATTTTTTGACTTAAAAGAGACGTTAGACTTACAAGATATATGGAGAACTATGAATGGGACTTCTAGAGAATACACGTATTATTCAGAGAGATTTAAATCACATTCTAGAATAGGTATGATTTTGATATCTAAAAGTTTAATGATGGACATTAGTAAAGTCGAAATATTACCCAAGACTTTTTCAGATCACAATCCAGTAATGTTGACTGTTAAAGGAAAACGGAATGTATTTAGATGGAGACTAAATGAGTCAATATTCCGGAAAAATGATATAGTTGATGCATGCAAAAAAAAGTTAAGGGAATATTTTCAACTGAATTTAAACAAAGGTACCAATATTCAGACTGTATGGGATGCTAGCAAAGCATATATGAGGGGTTACTTTATTCAATATAATGCTCAAATGAGGAGAAAGAAACAAGAGAGAATTCAACTGATTTTAGATGAAATAAAAAGTAAAGAGATATGTTTAAGAGATAAGCCAATGGATGATACTTTGCTTACTCAAATTAAATTCTTACAAAAACAGATATCGATGATATTGACACAAGAGATAGAGACTCAAATGAAATTTACAAAGCAAAAATATTTTGAACATGCCAATAAACCAGGTAGATGTTTGGCTTATAAATTATGGAAACAAAGACAAAAAAAATTAATTTCCAGAATACAACATGAAGGAAAAGTTATGGTGAATAATATAGATATACAAGAAGCTTTTTATGATTATTATTCAAAATTATATAAAAACAATAAGTTAACTTGATGGACATTGATGAATATCTGAGTAAACAGAAATTAACTGTTCTTGATGACCAACAAAGATTAATGCTTAATAATCCTATAACAACAGAGGAAATGGTAAAGGCTTTCAAGAAAATTAGTAGTGGAAAAGCACCAGGACCGGATGGCCTGTCAGCAGCTTATTATAAATGTTTTGAAGATGAATTATGTTTACCTTTACAGAAGACTATGGATTCGATTTTGGAAACAGGAACAATGCCAGAAACTTGGAAAGAAGCACATATAACATTGATTCCTAAAGAACAACAAGACTTGACTTTAACTAAGAATTATAGACCAATATCTTTACTCAATAATGACTAAGATTTTTACAACTATATTGGCAGAAAGAATGAAAAACATTCTTAAAAACTTTATCCATCAAGATCAAGCAGGATTTCTGCCTAAGAGACAGATCCGTGACAATGTTCGAAATATATTAGATATATTGGAATATCTGGAACAACACTATGAAAAACAAGCTGCCTTGATATTTATAGATGCTGCAAAAGCTTTTGATAATTTAAATTGGCCTTTTATGTTTAAAGTATTAGAAAATATGAATTTTGGAGAAAATTTTATTAAATGGATTAGATCAATATATACTCCCCAATTTGCAAAAATAATTGTAAACAGAGAATTTAGTAAACCATGTGAAATTCAAAAAGGTACAAGACAAGGTTGTCCATTATCTCCACTTTTGTTTATATTGGTATTAGAAGTTTTACTGAGAGATGTTAGACAAGATGAAGGTATCCATGGTATTAAGGTTAAAAAAGAAATTTATAAATTAAGAGCCTTTGCTGACGACTTAGTCTTTACTTTGGAGAATCCACTAGATGGAATTGAATCATTGATTCAGAAATTGAAAGACTTTGGATTGTTAGTAGGGTTTAAAGTGAATTTACAAAAAACAAAAGTTTTGACCAAAAACATGGACTACCATCAACAAGAGAAATTGAAAGAAATAACGGGATATTCAATGGAAGAAAAAGTAAAATATTTGGGAGTATATTTAACAACTAAAAATGTTAAGTTGTTTAAGAATAATTAGATCCCGCTTTGGACAGATATTAAAAAAGATTTGGATCAATGGGAAAAATTACAACTATCACTATTAGGTAGAATTTCAGCAATTAAAATGAATATTTTGCCAAGAATTTTATATCTTTTTCAAACATTACCTATATTGGCATCAGAAGAACCTTTCAAACAATGGCAGCGAGATATTTCTAAGTTTATTTGGCAAGGGAAAAAACCAAGAATAAAATATAAAGTCTTACAAGATTCAAAAGAAAGAGGCGGACTGGGTTTACCGGATCTGAAACTATATTATGCTGCTTGTTGTTTGGTATGGATTAAAGAGTGGATAGTTTTGAAAAATGAAAAACTATTGAATTTAGAGGGTCATGAATTAAGATATGGATGGCATGGATATTTGTGGTATGACAAAGTGAAAGTTAATGTGGACTTTAAAAATTATTATATCAGAAGATCTTTGTTAAGAATTTGGAATAAGTATAAATAACTTTATGTTATAAAAGACCTTTATGGATTTCCACACAAGAAGCACTTCATAGAACAGAAGTAAGAGTTAAAGATAAATGGCTGACTTACAAAGACTTTTTTTAAAAAAGAACAAGGACAATATAAAACTAAATCAAAAGAAGAACTGGCCTCAGATGGATATATTTTTCAATGGCTTTCATATATGCAACTTGTAGAAAAATTTAAATCAGACAAAAAAGAACTTGAATTTGAACAAACTAAATCGGAATTTGAGATACAATTATGTGAGACAGATGATCATTTAATTGCTAAAATGTATAAATTATTGTTAAAAGGTGAAATGGTAGAGGAGCAAGTTAAAGACTGCATGATCAAATGGGCAAAAATATTGGTCATAACATTCGAATGCAACAATGGGAAGATATGTGGACTAAAGGATTAAAATTTACTTTGTGTTATAATTTGAAGGAAAATTTCTATAAGATGATGTACAGATGGTATATGACCCCACAAAAGCTAGCTAAAATGTATGGGAATGTTTCCAACTTGTGTTGGAAATGTAAAAAAAAAGAGGGGTCATTTTACCATATGTGGTGGACATGTGAGATTGCAAAGAAGTTTTGGACTCAAATACACTCATTGATGCAAAATATTTTACAAATTCGAGTTCCATTTAAACCAGAACTATTTCTACTGGGAATATTAGAAGAACAAACAGGAAAGAAATTTACAAGAATTATGCAATATATGGTTACAGCAGCAAGACTTGTATATGCACAAAATTGGAAAAATCAGATTATACCTACGGTACAGGACTGGATGTTAAAAGTAATGGACATGGCAGAAAATGATAAATTGACATGTTTATTAAAAGAAAATACAAATTATTACTTTCTTAAAGAGTGGAAACCATTAACGGACTATTTGCAAAATGCAGGAGGGGCAAAGCTTACATGGGGATTTGAAGATTAAAATATATATAAATTGATATATTAGACAGGAAATGTTTTACAATGTTATATATAGACCTAGCATGTAAGAGATTAATTTTTAAATTACTATGACCAGAGATAAATCGGAAGTTGACTAATTTCTATGTTTCATCTTTCTCTTTTTCTATTTGCTTTACTACACTTTTTCTTTTCTTTTCTTTTCTTTCTTTGATTTGTATTTCTATTTCTTTTTCCTTTTCAAACTTTTATCTATGTATACTTAAAATCCAATATATATATATATATATATATAAAGAAATGCTGAAGAAAAATCAATGCCTTTCAATTGGAATGCTGGAGAAAATTGTTGGGAATACTGTACCTTGAAGTACAAGAAAACAATGATATTAGAAGAAATAAATCTAGACTGCTCACTGGAGATACTAATAATGAAGCTAAAGCTTAAATATGTTGGACATATAATGGGAAAGCAAGAGTCATTGGAGAAGACCCTGATGCTTAGAAAATCAGAGCAATCAAAAATATGCCAACAGAAATCAAGTTGGCTAAATCCTATCACTGGTGACATGTGGTGGTGCTTGCCCTCTGGAATAGCATCCCCCTGGAGATCTCTACTGCTCCCTTCCTGCAGCTGTTCCGTAAGTCTCTGAAAACCTGGCTCTGCTCTCAGACCTGGGATTAATGTGGATGTTGAATCTCTATTAGTTTTCTTTTGTTGTAGTGGGTTGTTTGTTCTGGACGTACATATATACAGTATTTTTTCTTTCATTTTACTGTTTTCTACTTTTAGAGGTGTAAGCTGCCCAGAGTCACTGGGAATTCCCTCTAAATCTAATAGAATAAATAATACCAACATGGGTTTTCAAGAACTCAGAGGTAGTAACTGAGAATCAATCCTGGTGAAATGAGGTCCACTGGGTCAGAAGAACTAGAAACAATATAATGACTGAACTCCAGCAACAGCATCAAGCTCTTCAAGAATATATTATTCCCTATCCTGAAAGATTTCTCTAAATCCAAAGTAGAATTAATCATCCATTTTTTGTGTGTGTTTTGGCTCTTTCTTGTTTCAGGAAAGGTTATAAATTTACATGCGTATAAATATTTGCATTTTAAAATCTAAATGAATGATAAAGTCTAAAAAAAGAATCAAATCACAACCAGTAATTATGGGTATTTTTATGCAGGCATATCCTTGATTGCACTTGAGAATTGCTCAGATGCTGCATTGTACTGTCTTTATATAGCTGAATCTTCCAAATGACTGTAGACGCTGCAATTTTTCACCAGGTTCCTAAAGATGAATAGAATACATGAAGCAAAGTGTGTAAGGAGCTTTGGAATTTGAATGTTTCTTCACTTTATATTTCACTAAAAATATTTGTGATAAGAGATGTGAATTTCATCCATATAAATAATATAGGAAGCATGTAAATAGAAGAATAATAGCAATGGGCAATGAAAGCAATCCAAGACCCTTCAAGCCATCTAGGAGACATTAAAATGGGGTGGAGATGCCTCTTCTGAGATGGAGATTAGAAAACTCTATTAGCTTAACTGTATCACCACAAAATTGGACAGGAGAGGAGATTATTTTAGACTCCTTTTCCCCAAGAAGGACCTGTACCCAGGCCCTCAGCTATGCTAGCCTGGAGCTGATGTATCCAATTCCCATTTCATTCCTTTGGGGGAAATGCATAATTTAGAGATAGAAAAATCTACAAAGATTTGCCTGGCAAATCCATCTTCCTCTGTGGCATGGGAGTCAGCAGCACTTTGGAATATTCTCTCAATCCCTTAGATGACAATTTGTCATCCACTAGCAATTTATACTTGTTACTATGGTATTTGGCATGTGGCTTCTTTTTTCTTTTTAGACCATTTTGGAAAGCAGGCTGAAATACTATTTATCCACTGATCTTCCTAGAGAGTAGATGTTATTGGAACCAAAGAATATGGCTAAACAGGCTGTCAAGTGTTTTTTGACATTTCTGGAATTGAGATGCAATCCTCTACCAACTTATTTGAGAGTAAGTCTCACTGAAATCAGGAAGGCTTGCTTCCATGTAGATATTTTTAGAACTGATTTTTAATAAATTTCTCCTATTCTTAAAGGGTATCTTTCAGACAGCCATTTGAAGCTGGGCCAGCAGAAAGAAAGAATAATTGGAGATATTTTGGAAATTTGTTCGCTTATTTATTTAGTCAACTCTATGTTATTTCCTCTTTTGAGAATTAATTGAATATTAAAAAACCTAGTGGCATCACCACAAAATCATTAATGCAAAATAGTCAGAGAAATAGATGAGACTTAAGAGAAGAAAAATATTTAATTCCTTGCTTTTCAAGTTATCACTCTATGATCTATTTTGCAGGATCATTCATCATTCTGCAACCAACATTAGGTATCATATCACTGTGTTAACACCGTGTCATTTCTCTTTCTAAGCTCACTTAAAATCCAACATGTTCATACGTGTCTATCTCTCACACAATCAACCCCAAGTATGCTATGACTTTTCTTGACTTATCTCCTATCTCCTTTTTTCTTTGTTTCTGAATCTCTCATATGTTTAAAACTGATCATCCCATAACTCAGCTTTATGTAACACCATGCTACCTGAAGTTATATTAAACTGCAGCACAATTACTGTATCTTTCCTTTTGTCACTAGAAAAAAGTGTGATATCCTTTCCTCACTAATAATTATTAAGAAATACAGAACTCAGGCTTAGTCAGTGAAGCATGTACAGTGCTGATAAAATACAGATCATAAATACATTAGTGAGATTATAGACATGTACATAAAGAGCAACAAAACACATCTCAACAAAACAAAACAAAAATATTCAAAGATGATTTTTCAGTCTGAAGACTGGAAAGAAGAAATAATTTGCACTTGAGATAAAAAGAACGGTTTCTTTCCCAGGGCCTGAAATGCACAATCAAAATTCTTACTAGAGTTGAAATCAAATGATGTCTATATGGTGACCATATTTTCTTGGAAAAAATAAAGGGCAAATCTGAAAGAGGTTAATAAGGACAAAACATTTTAATTGCTTATGATTACAACTTTGCTTTACAAAGGAAAATTCAAGAGGAAAACCAAGAAAAACTTTGCAAAAATGCATATTCTAATAAAAATATCTGAAATCAAACAGTATATGTAAATTTATTTTAAAAAGACAATCCAATTTCCATATTTTTCACATGATTATGAAAGAGTGCATTAAGTGGTATCACTTGTACAGTAAGAGTTACATGACTGAAATAAAAGACAAAAATGAGTTTTTGAAAAATAAATAAATCTAAAGAACAGTTTTCTGAAATAAAGGACGTGAGGTCACCATAGTTTAGAGAGACACAAAAAGCTGTTGCAAACTGCCTGCTTCTTATTGCTCCTTTGACCCTGTTAGATTTTTGGATGGTATGGTTGTAGGATGGTAAGACTTCTCCTAGACTGCCATAAACAAACCGACAAAAAGTATTAGTGAATTGGAATTAAGAATTAGTGCAGAAAATTTACACCAGTAGCTCTGAGCCTTAAAAATTAACCACTGGGTTACCTTTTCTCTCTCTCATTCCTCTTTTATTTTATTTTCTGTCATAGCTATAATAACTTTAGAATATGTTACATGTCTCACTAAATTTAGTCTGTGGACTTACATGTGGCACTTCTAAATCAACAAGATGATTTCTTGTTGGGAATAGTGTTATTCTGAACTGCAGTACAGCTAAAGCAACAGTAAATTCTAGTTCTGCATCCAAAATGGCTAGCAGGCATCCTTGAGCATCACATGATCCCTAGCAATGAATGGAGTATTGCCCTATGTAAATATGGCTGCTCAGGCCATAATTTACTACACTAAGCTACCCAACACAATTTACTACACTGATTTGAATACCAAGCAGCTCTGAGAGATATTTTTCACTGAAGTTTGATAGTTTATTTTTAAAACCAAGTAATTATTGGACTTGCTAAAAGATGAGATCTTAGATGGTCAAATGCTGAAACAAATCAAATGCTTGGTGTTGTTTTTCATTCTTCAGTATCTTGATATGCACTTTTAATTTTGTTGTTCAGTCGTTTAGTCATGTCCGACTCTTCGTGACCTCATGGACTATAGCACGCCAGGCCTTCCTGTCCTCCACTGTCTCTCGGAGTTTACTCAAATTCATGTTCATTACATCGGTGGTGCTATCTAACCATCTCACCCTCTGCCGTCCCCTTCTCCTTTTGCCTTCAGTCTTTCCCAGCATCAGGGTCTTTTCCAGTGAGTCCTCTCTTCGCATTAGGTGGCCAAAGTATTTGAGCTTCAGCTTCAGTATATGTCTTTCCAATGAGCAGTCAGGGTTGATTTTAATTTACATTATGCAAAATACTGAAAGGATTGCAGCTGCCATTCAATCTTTTTTCCAATATAAAAAGGCCAGATTTATACCTGCCACTATCAAGAGCAGGAAGGGTAGCCAAACCTCATGTCCAGTTGTTATATGGAATACAGGTGGAACCATCCTAAAAAGTTACCCATCTGGAATCAATCCCATCTAAAATGTTAAATCTCTTTTCCAGGCCCCTAATTTAGTCTCAAATTCACTGATACAGGGCCAAACCATATCAAATCCAGTCAACATGTAAGAACGTTTCATCTTTGGCTGCAATTACATTTCTACTTTCCAGGTTTAAGCATCTTTATTTTGGAGATACTTTTTCATCATTCCAGAAACATTTTGAAATGTTCCAGTATGGCTTCTCTTTAAATCTATCACAGGGACTTTCAACTGGAAAATTGGAGAACCTCACACAAATCATCAAATGGATCAGAACACACACACACACACACACACACACACACACACACACACACACTCTAAACTGGTGTTTTTCAAACTTGGTCACTTTGAGATGCATGGACTACAACTCCACAAGTGCTGGCTGGGGAATTCTGGGAGTTGAAGTCCATGCATCTCAAAGTGGCCAAGTTTGAAAAACACGTTGAGAGAGAGAGAGAGAGAGAGAGAGAGTAAAATTGAATATCACGGTCAGTCTGGTAGATGTTACGTTGCTTGTTGTCCATCTGACTAATATGATAAAATTACTTTGACAGTTGCTAAGTTTTCCTTGAGTGCATTTTGGATCATCAGATATTGGTCAGTAGAGTCATAAATGTTATTATATGAAATTAGCTCATATGATTTATTGTTGATTATGTTTGTTTATTGCATATGTTTACTTGGATTTTTATATATTGCATGGCCTGGACCAAAATGAAATGATACTCTAAGATGCTTGCTTCATATACCACTTGTAGGATATTTCAAGATTGGAGATGAAGCAGAGCAATAGATATAGCTACTTCCTATGCTTGTGTTTACTTTTTTTAATGAGAGGAGCACAGTACCAGGACATTGGCATGTCACTGGCTTTAACTTGTTTTAGGTTTACAAAATAATGCAACCTTTGCTAATAAATAAATCGATCATACATGCTTTCATTAAAAATATTTATATAACATGGATTTAAAAGACTATCCTACTGATTCACCAACGGTTTTAAAACGTAATTACTAAAAAGTAGCAAACACACTTGAAAATTAAATCTAGAACAGAATAAAACCAGCACCACTATATCACAGATGTAAATTGTAGTTTATAAAATGGAAGTGACATCTGTATAAAGACGAATGAGCGCAGAAAATGTAAAACTAATATCTGTATTAACAATTAAATCTATGAATCTTTGATCCTTTGATAAGCAAATAATTCCTTATCAATGTAGTTCAATTAGGGCGCATCTCTTGCAAGCAAGTAACAGATCAAAAGCACCTCTTTTGATCTGTTACTTGAGTTGTGAAGCAGCCACCATCACTTGATGGCTTGATGGAACTACTTCAAACTCCTCTTGAGATTGCTGCTCAGATAGCAAGAGAAGCATCTCATCCAATTAATTACAGAGGCCTAATTTCTGTCACCATAGATCTTAAATAAAAGTATCCCTTTGAAGAAAAGTTTAGCTATACAAAGATGGTGTTTTTGCTATCTCATGCTACATCCCAGCATCAAGAATATTTGTAAGTTGCTGGTGATCAGCTGTATTCAGTGTGGCAAATCATTGCTTTTCTGGTTTCTGAATGTCACGGACATCCACTTTCAATTACAGTTATTGATAAGAAAACAAGAGTCCCAGATCCCATATGACAAACAACCTGCAGTGCTGTTAAAGTGCAATAGAGTGCAGTGTAAGATAGCTAAAATTATTCTCAGGTTTGCAGGTAGAAAATTTGCAATCACTGAAGAGATTTGCATTATTTCCTGGACTTACACCCCTTATAAGTCATGGGGCATTATCAGAACAGGAAGTGGAAGAACCCAGGAAGGTTGTGGAATGATAGGGGGTAGAAAAGAAAAGCTCCTTTGCAAGAGAAGAAAACTTTAGGGAAATTGGAAAACAGAACTTGGTGTTGTGCAGAACCTGCAGAGAGAGGTTAAATGATGAAAGCAGCACTGCAAGCTTTCCCTCTTTTGAAGTGCATCTTGTTGGCACCATGCATGGACAAAAGGGGCAGAGCTTATGTCAGATCTTATATTAGTTTAATCTGAAATTATGGCACCAAGTTTAACCATAGCCAGGTATGCAGCTTTAAAAGAACCTCTTTCCTCAATATTAAAGAGTAGTGGATGCGTAAAATTTGTTTGGGTAATCTTGTAGGAATCTGGGAATATCAATTTAGCTATCCATATTTGCCAGTCAATGGAGAGATTTGTCAGCTTCTGTACTTTTAGGTGGGATGGTTACATTATCAGAAGGAGCAAAGGAAGTGTGATGCCTCACTTCTGCATTGTTACCTCATACAATTCAACAAAAGATGTAGGGATATGTATATTAATACCACACCAGAGCATCTGCAGGATTGAAGGCTTTTGTTAAAATGACAAAACCAGTGTTTTATATTCATTGCCCAGAGTCACAATTGTGAGATGGACAACTATATACATTTATAGATGTAGCTATAGGTATAGATATACACACACACACACACATGGATTGAATGACAAATATTGCTTCCAATGTTATAAATTGCCAATAGATGGCAGTACGGATGCACTAGAAGCTCTGTTGCATCCTTTAACATCTGCTGTTTCACTTCAGTTGGTGGGAAATTGCTGTGAGAAAAGCTTGCGTTGTTACTGTTCATGAAATGGAAGCCTGCAGTGACTACTTGTCAGTTCACTTTAAGCAAAACACCATGACTGAATTTTTGCCAAAAGGGTCCCTGCCAAATACAGGTTTGTTTGTGGTGTTGACTGTGTTGACATCAGTACTGTTTGTTGCAGGGCCAAAAAAAATGAAAAGGAAAGGAAAGGAAAGGAAAGGAAAGGAAAGGAAAGGAAAGGAAAGGAAAGGAAAGGAAAGGAAAGGAAAGGAAAGGAAAATGGTGAACCTGAAAGAGCTTATTTGCATGATGAAGAATAAAGTGGATGACCTGTGATTAAGGACAATCAGCAAATCACTCAGAGGGAAACTGATATCAAGTTTGGCATTTTGCAGGAACATTTCAGTCACATTATTGATGTTCTTCAATATTGGAAGGCTTGTGCAAGATGGGTTCTTCCCATGCTAATGGCAGAGATGAAAACTTCAAGAATTGAAAGTTGCCAGCAATTGTTGTCATACTATGGGAATGAAGGTGAGGAATATCTTCACGGCATCATGACAACTGCTGAAACATGGGCTCATTGTTACAATGACCAGTCTGTTGTTATTAGTCCATGGAATATTATCATAAAGCTTCACCTGTGGGAGAACAAATCTAAACACAGGCTTTGGCAGGAAAAGTTATGGTTACAGTTTTCTGGGCATGTATGGTGTAAGTTGATGGAGTTTTGAAGGTTAATAAAAGAACTCCAAGCAGCTAACAACAATCTTGCAAAGTAGAAGCGTTGCTTGCAGATGTGCCCAAAGAGTAATGGAGGTTGTTAATCCCCCAAACTCGAGAAGAAGGAGGAAGTGGAAATCAGGTGACCTGTGTGACATCCCACAAGCACAATAGATATGCTTTTACTAGAAAGGACCCCCCCCCCCCTTATGCTTATGAGACAATACTGAGTTGAACCCTGAAAATTCCAACATAAGTCACATGGATTTCCTTGAACCTGGTATCACTGTCAACTCAACTCTACATTGCAACACTCAAAACTTTGAAAAAATGATCAAGCAGAGTTTAAGCACAAGAAGGCATTTTTACTGCAACATGACAACACTAGGCCTCATATGTCATAAGCTGCCCAAGAGGCAATTATGAAGTTGGATCTCCCAGTCTCACCCCATCCTCCATATAGCCCGGACTTGGCACCATGAAATTTCCATCTTTTCCCAAAATCGAAGGAATATCTTGGTGGGCATCTGTTTGACTCAGATGAAGAGGCAGAAAGGACTGTCAGGACCTGATTAAAGAGACAAAGTGTAAAGTTCTTTTGTGACAGCTTTAAGAAACGTGTCCATTGTTGGCAGAAGTGTATAGCTAATGGTGGAGAAATAAATGCAGGTAACATAAAAGCTTATTTCCTGGATTTTTTCCTCTTTTGTTTATTAAATAGCCTTATTTAAATGAAAGTTATGGAGGTAGAGGCATTACTCTTCATTCAGCACTCATATATATTATTGAAATAATTTATCCTTTTCAATTTGGACAGGGCAGCCATAATTTTACACAAAACTGAAAAGAGAAATCTTTAGCTACAGCTGGATCCACCATAAACATGTTAGAGAGGAGTCATTAAGACAGAAGGCCATTCCTTTTCCTGGCAACCGGTATAACTTGCTATGAATAAATATAGCCCCCCCAAACCTCTTTATCAAGGCATGATTACACAATAAAAAAAAAAAACCTGGGAGATGGTGGAGAAATTTGTGCATTTTGCCTTTTAATGCAAACTTATTTAACTTACATTTCCCAAACCAGTTTGCAAACAAAACATGGATTTACTCTGATATTTACACATTTCTGCAATTTGCAATGCCATTCTTCAGTCAAGAAATGTATGTGCATATTAGAGACAGTATGTGTTTGTATATATCCATGAAAGTATAAACAGTAGAAAAAATGTCTAGAAAATACATTAGAAATGTCCACAGAATGCATATATTTGAGTATATTTTTTAAAAAAGTAAGGTAAATTCATGGACGGAGAGGGCAAAATGAATTTAAGACTGGAAAAAAGTAAAACTAAGTATAACTGAATTTTTAATAGAGTTGCCCATACTTTCTGGGAATATGAGTGTCTTAATAATTGAAACTGGTATTAAATAAGTTCATGTCTAATAGAAGTAAAATAGTCTGAAAGCTTAGTAAAGCTTAGTAAAGCCTAGAAAAATAGTCTAAAGCTTAGTAAAATAGTCTTAAAACAAGCCTTATACAGTCATTAAGATGGAAGGATATTACTTTTGCTGGCATCTTTCATAGCTTTCCTTGAGTAGTTGTCTGCTATAGAAAATAGCTTCTTATCAATGGACAGAGAAAATTGTCCAGATGTTTTAAATATAAAAGGTAAAGGTTCCCCCCGCACATTTGTGCAGTCGTGTCTGACTCTAGGGTCTGGTGCTCATCTCCGTTTGTTAGCCAAAGAGCCAGCGTTGTCCGAAGACACTTCCACGGTCATGTGGCTGGCATGATGCATGCGGAACGCTGTTACCTACCCACCGAAGTGGTACCTATTAATCTACTTGCATTTGCATGCTTTCGAATTGCTAGGTTGGCAAGAGCTGGAGCTAGTGCGGGAGCTCACTCCGTCACGCAGGGCTAGGGATTCGAACCTCTGAACTTGCGATCTTCCGATCGACAAGCCTGGCATCTTACCCGCTGAGCCACCACTCCCCTGTTTTAAATATGGTTCCTCATAAATATATGAACTCTGACCACTACCCTTATATGGGTCCACCCCGAAATATTGTGGAGTAGCAAAGAGATTTTAAAAGTGTAATAGTAGCATTTATTGTTCTCCAAACATCTGGCTCAATGGCATCCGGGGAGGAGGTTCAAATTAGGCAAAATAGTGGCTGGAGCATTGCGGCTGGAGCATTGTGATGCAAGCACCAACTCTTTTGAACATCATCATAAAAAAGGGGCGGGACTCGCATCAGAACACCTACCATCCATCTGCTATCTTGCCAATTTGGAACCCCGCTGTGGACGGAACTGGTATTGTGCAATTAAAAATCCTTAGTTTTTTATTATGGTTAGAGCTTAGTCTCTGGGATATAATAATACTGCTAAATTGGCTTGCTTCTGCTGTAGTTATTTTATGTTTTCTAAACACTACAGAAACTCCCACTTACAAATATTGCTGGTTTTCCATTTTCACTTTTATTACATTTAAATTAAATTATATTTCTCGAGATGAAGCATTAATTGACAACTTAATTCATTAGATACATAATTAAAATCGTGTTTTAAAATAATTTGTATTTAAACATGTTCCATGATGAACGGGAATGTTTTTCTTCTTATTATCATCTCTAGAGTCAGGCAATACATTTGAAATATTCTTTTTCCAAATGATATAATTTATCAGTGCTATTTTTTTTAAAGAAAGCTGCTATCATATTTAAATGTCTCCAAATTATTATTCATTAACTGTGGTATTTTAACTAGCTAAATAGCTGACTGATTGATACAAGCACCCTTCTCTTATTTTGTTTACATTAGGGAAGATTTATGCCACATTCACCAATAGAAAAATACTGTAGGTCAAATTAAATGTAGAAAACTGTTCCATTGACTACCAATTTCAAAAACAGGTCTTTCTTAGGTTAATCTTTCTCAGCCTACTCCCCACCCAATGTACTGACTTTCATTCCCACAATTTGTAGCCAGGATCTGCACTGGCTAAGGATTATACAGGTTGAAATCAAACACATACTGGGGGGGCCCAGAATAGAGAAGATTAGTCCAGACTGCTTGTTTGTTTAATACATCAGACTTTTAAATAAACCAGCGTTTAAAGTGTAATCCTATAACTGCATACCTATTAAATGGGGTTTTGAATAATACACCCATAGGGAATTGCAATTGCCCTATTATGTAAACAATTTTACCCCATCTCCCCCAATCTCATTTAGCATTTTTGGCAAGAGATAAATGCTTTGTTATGCATAGAGAGTCACATTCCAAGGAATACATTTAACATGAAGTCCAGGTGATTCCATTAATATTAATAAGGTACAGTATAATCAGCTTCTGTTCATTTGCCAGCGTTTACATGGGAAACAGTTCTCCAGAATGTAAATAACTGTTTAAAAGAGAGAGTACTGACATTTCTTGTGAACTGGGTTCCAGTGTTTCCTTTAGCAAACAATATTCTGCTGCCACCTTATATTCGTAGTTTACCATTACTTAGTCAAAAACTTGTATCAGTATTGATATAATGTATTCCAGGAGTATTCTTATCTTACAGAAACAGGATGTCCTTTGTTTTCTTTAATTAATTAGTACCTGGTATAGCAATTACGTTTTTCAATGAACCTTAATGTAGGTTGCTATTACATAAACATGAGAGCCAGTTTGATGTAGTGGT
Organism: Charina bottae; assembly: GCA_023362775.1. Classification (NCBI taxonomy): domain Eukaryota; kingdom Metazoa; phylum Chordata; class Lepidosauria; order Squamata; family Charinaidae; genus Charina; species Charina bottae. The sequence continues at coordinate 66,778,504 of JALMGJ010000005.1, read as the reverse complement.
TAAGACACTAGCTAGAAACTGGGAGTTCTAGTTCCACCTTAGGCACAAAACTAGCCAGGTGACTTTGGGCCAGTCACTCTCTCTCTCAGCCCTAGGAAGGAGGCAATGGCAAATCACTTCTGAAATCTTGCCAAGACAACTGCAGGAACTAGTAGCCCAGGCAGGCACCAGGAGTCAACACTGACTTGAAGGCGCACGCACGAACACACACACACAAAAGATAAATGTACATTGGTACATTAAACTTCCATCTACCTTAAAATTAAGTAATTATTAACAGTGGAAAATCCCTTCTTAAAAGCAAAATTCTTTAAAACAAAACTCGTATTTCACCTTTTAGAATTATTTTGCAATTATAATTTTACAATTATTTTATGGATGATTTTATACCAGCTATATAATTATTTAATGGATGATATTACATCAGCCTGAATATCATCATCATCATCATCATCATCATCATCATCATCATCATCAAAAAAGATGGAAATACACTTACATTTAACACCCCTGCAAAATGAGCCTAAATATTTTTACAATGGGTGGAATTTCCTTTCAAAGGTACATGGTATTATGACTTAGGTTAGTGTAGGGACTAAGGAAGATGACTTTGATGGAAATATGTAGGAACTGCTACCTAGGCAAAGAGGGCTGAAACATTCTTTAAGACCTGGGAAGCAAGATAACATTGAGAAGCAACTCAAGCAGACACCTCCCTGATTCACTGGAGCATAAGAAGGGGGAGAAGGTACAGCACGGTAAGACTTGTAAGGTTCTGTTACTATAGCCAACCTCAATCAAAGTAGTTTTAGCCTTCCCGTCGAGTTGATCTCCTGGCTGGTCTACCTTGTGGGGCCGACAGCATAACTTGACTTGCAGACCTCGATTTGCTTTCTCACTGACTCCAAAAGGAATTAGTTTTAAGAAAATGTGCAATTCTTTTCTTTTCTCTTTTCTCTTTTCCTTCAGTGCCTTCAAGTCAGTCTTGACTCCCGGCGATTGCCTGGACAAGTCCCTGCAGTTTTCTTGGCAAGATTTCGGAAGTGGTTTGCCATTACCTGCTTCCTTGGACTGAGAGTGACTGGCCCAAGGTCACCGAGCTGGCTTCGTGCCTAAGGTGGGACTAGAACTCTCCCAGTTTCTAGCCTGGTGTATTTGCCCATTCTTTTTTTGAGTGATTGGGGGTAATATGTGAAGATGCAAGGAATAGAAATCAAGGTTGCCTTAATGCAATTTGAATCAAACAAATCACTTCTCCAGTTATATCAGAAGAATGACATAACATAGACATACAATACTTACTACTATGATTCTGGTGTGGGATACCCCAAAAACCACACCTAATAAAGCATTACATATGCAGGCATTATCCATGGGATTTGGATGAACCCACAACAAACAAGCAAAAACACACAGGGCCAATCTTCAGATGCCAAAGTGAATCCGAAGCAGGCAGGAGTAAGACTATTATATCTGGATTGAAAACTTCCATGTGAGCACTAAATGGTAACAAAAAGATGTAAAGGTAAAGGTAAAGGTTTCCCCCACACATTTGTGCAGTTGTGTCCGACTCTAGGGGCCGGTGCTCATCTCCGTTTGTTAGCCGAAGAGCCAGTGTTGTCCGAAGACGCTTCCACGGTCATGTGGCTGCATGATGCGCGTGGAACGCTGTTACCTACCCACCGAAGTGGTACCTATTCATCTACTTGCATTTGCATGCTTTCGAATTGCTAAAAGATGTAGAGAGTCCCAAGTCTTTATCTAGTGACTTTCCAGATTTTTGCAGACCAGGTATGATAGCCCTAGGAAGCCAAAGAATTCAGGAGTATTCAAAGAAATAAATATTATATAGTAAATAGCAGATGTTAAAGGTTTCACAAAGATGTCATAAGTAATTAATTTATTACCCAGAGATGCAAAGGCAACAATTAGATTGCATGGGTAGCTGGTCCTCAGCCTTGCTAAGCTGGTGCCTTCATCCTTTGCATTTCCATAGAAGGTTCCTGCCACCTGCAATTTACATATCAACCAAACAATTGCACAAATATTCCAGATTGCAGTGAGGAGATGACCTTCTTTATACTGCCCACAGGAAATACTATGTCTGGGTTCTGTTACCTGTCTCTTTAGCAATTTACCCTGCAGGATCATAGGCTCATAAGAAATGCAACACCCATCACTCCACTGCAAGCTATTGTAATCATTTTGTTGCCCCAGAGCCTGGCTGCTCCATAGAGAAATTGAATAAAAATATAACAAAGAGAATAAACCAACATTAATGAAACACAAGTTAAACACCAGTGAGGTTCAGACATATATATCTCCATGGTAGGTATTCCAGCTTTGAACCTTGACTTCATACCCTGACTGTCTTCCTCTGCAGGCATCTCTAATCAGCAACTGAACAGAGTCAGGAGAAGGTATTTTCTTATCCCGTGCTGAAACAAGACTTTGAAAACCCATTATGGCTGCCAGTGGAGGTTTATTAGAAGCCTAATTGCTCGAGTTGTATAAAGCAGCCCCATGCTGCCCAGATGAGTTATTATATGCCATGGAGTCATTGCGATGCACATATTGAAACATAAAGACAACTCAGTTTGCTTCCCTGAAGTATTTTGTCTCATTGCAAGGCCTCATCTCTTCAGAAAGTGAAGCAATGCAGCTGCCTCCCATTCCTTTTAGAACATGAAGCTTCATCAAGGCCAAACACCCCACTGAAACTTGGCAAATAGAAATTGGGAAGGGGGCAATAGAAACACTACAACCCCAGTCTTGAGCTTGTTTGAAAGGATGACTTGAGATACAGTCTGTAACGATATATCCCTACCAGCTTTGGGCTGTGGTACCAGCCACTGTTCACTGTGCTGTTTCTTCCAATAAGTTATGCTTTAAAAAGGGTTAATGAATTATTTTAAATATTTTATTTACCATGCTGCGTGATGCTCCTTCTAGAATCAGCTACTTAGACTCTTTGATCATTCTCAACCAATCCACATTAACTGTACTAACCTCATACTGGTTGCTCCTAAAATTCATGCTCAGACCTAATTCTAGCATTGGGTTGATTAAGATACTCCATTGCTAAGCAGGATAGCAGGAAGAGCAATATGGCAAATTAAATCAATTTATGTGTGGTGGGCTCTTCTTCACTCCAACAGGGATCTAGCCCTCAATCTTTTTCAATGAGTAAGGATTAGATTGGATGCTTTACAAAGAACTCTCCAATTATGTGATTCTATCCCTAGTCATGCAACTGGAAAAGATATAATTTAGGAGCAACTTCACCAGACAGCCAGACTTGTGGTTGTGATCCTTCCTTCCTTCCTTCCTTCGTGTGTAAATTGTTAGTTTTATGACACTACTGGACAGCATGGAATTTTCACTCAATTTGCCCTACCTTTTAAAAATAGTTATTTAAATGTTGTATACAGTAGGTGTATTAATATACGCTCAAAGCACGACTATGATTTTATTCTCTGCTGCTGAAAATCAGCAGCTCCATCATTATTTGGTGTTACACTCTTGGGAAACTAGGGGGTTGAATAATACTCATGGGCCTCAAAAGCCAGTGTCTTGTCCATACCTTAATTGTTTCTCTCTTTACTAAATATTTATACTGCTGTAATTGTAAGACTCTTGGCAGTATACAGAAACATCCATGGTAAAAGATAAAATGTCCATGGTACAAAGAATAAAAATAAACCATCAGTCAGAATCAAACCAACATACAATCTAAAAATAGAGCAATATAAAAGAAAAACATTCACAAGACGGCATCATCTTAATTAAGATCGGCTTTAAAAGCCTTGGGAAGAGCTTTATCTTCACATGCTTTTGGAAGGCCCTCGGTGTCTGGACAAGTTGAAATTACAAAGGAATCTTGTTCCTTAACATGCCATGACAGAGAAACAGCTCCTCCAGGTTTCATCCCCTTTAACTTCATGGCAGTGAGGGATTGCAACCAATTTCTCCTGAGACAGGTTGACTCTAGCTAGAAGAAGCTTTACTACAACCATGTGTAACAAAGTACAACCAGCTTATATGGATGTTAGCCTTTCCAGTGTTTTAGACCCCCAGAGAAGAATCTAGCAGCTGAAGAGTTTTGAGGAGGAAAGTTAAACATTTATTTCATTCTCATGTCTTCTCTAATGCAAACTGTTGTCTCCTAAAGGTATTTTGCACAGAAGGAAGAAGAATGCCTTTTAGGCAGAGACAAAATGAGTGTTTCTCCAATAGATGCTTTTGAGATTTCCAAGTTCACTTTTTTCTATCAGCAGATTCAGTTCATGCAAAATTGTGGTTATATTATCTAGCTACAAGGTTAATTGGAAATAATCAATCTAAATATACAGGTAAAAGAATGTTATTTGCACATAAGAGGCAACCTGTAAAATTTCTCTTAATATAAGTGTGTAGGATGGCTTGTATAATTAATATTATTCAGTGGAATTTGACCTAAGGAAAAAACCTAGGTTAGACATAAAGAAACTGATTCAGATCAAGCATCATTAACGATGGCATAATCAGATACCTTAACAGTTTTGTTATGAAGAAAATTGCAGGTTTAACCCAGGGACTAGCAGAATTAATATGATAGCTGAACCGAAGCCTTGGAAGATTTATATTATGCATTAAATTTAAAGTGCATCCTCCTATTTCATCACAATTAAAAAACTATCACTTAAATCTCAGTGTAACTGAAGGTTTCACTTCAAGAATGATTGTTCAAAGGGTTGGAATGAATGTCAAATCTAACACCCCTGAATAATTCATATGCATCGTACATTTGGAAAATGTTGAAGTGTGAACTATTTTGGAGGGCATTCTCTTCAGTTTATTATGACACCATCTTTTATTTTTTATTTCCTTACTTTCTCTGTAGCTTGAATCATGTCAACTGGATTTCTATTTTCTCAGTGGAAACGTTTCGCTCCTTATCCAAGAAGCTTCTTCAGTCTGAGCAAAGTTAGTAAGGGAATCCTTAAATATGTTTCTAAGGTGGCTGTGGGACCTTGCACCTGGGGCTAGGTCATGGTTATTTGAGATGTTAATTTCTAAGTCCCTTTATCATCCAAAGGAGGATCGTTAAGATTACCTTGCTGTTGTTGAGATTGCGAAATGGTCTTAATCTTCCTAGGCACAGAAGACAAAGCAGGAAGGAAAATAGGGGAAAGATTGTGCCTGAGGCCCCCACCTCTATTCAAAGAAGGATTTTCCAAGTTGGCATAAATGGATTCCTTGACCTGAAGGTAAACTGCTGACTCTGGTCCTGTGGTGTTGCTCCTCCTGTGTTGGGCCATCCTCCTGTACAAAGGTTGTTTGGTTTCTCCAATGTAGAGCTCAGAGCACTCCTCACTGCACTGGATTGCATACACTACATTGCTTTTCTTGTGTTTTGGAGTTTGATCTTTGGGTTGTACAAGCCTCTGTCTCAGTGTGTTGGTGGGTTTGAAATATACAGGTATGTGGTGTTTGCCAAATATCCATTTTATCTTTTCAGACACGCCAGCCATGTAAGGAATGACCAGGTTCTTCCGTTTACTCTGAGTCTCAGCCCTGTCTGTCGCTGTTTTAGGTCTGGTAGGCTTAAATTTAGTGAAGGCCCAATTTGGATATCCACAGGCCTTCAGATCAGCACCTGAGAACAAATGATGATTGAGCTTATTCTTAAAAATTCATTTGTTTTATTAATTTGTTTTTGTTCTCTCTTTTCTATGAGTTATTAAAAATGACCCATAAAAATGGAATGGGTCATGTATTTATTTATCTGTAGTGGCCAAGGGTTTCTTCAAACATTTTGTAACCTGTAAAATAACAGGCACACTTACAATAGCATTGGGATCTTGGCAGATAGGACCTCACCTTCTCTAGCACTTCCTGGAGAAGCGTTGTTTCCATATAACATTGTAGCATCACATAGGTAGCCCAGGAAGCACTGGAATAATGGATGCATTTTATCTCCCAAGAACCTGTTCCTTGTAGCTCCTTCACAGAAGAGAATGCTAGCTTAATTTGCTTGTAGTTAGCATTCATTTTGCCATAGATACTTCTCTGGGTAGTCTTTGAGGTATTCATAATGGCATTTGTTTACCTACATAATTTATTTTATTTATTATTTAAATTTCTATCACCACCCATCTCCCCCCCAAGGAGGGACTCTGGGCGGCCTACTCTGTCACTCTTATGAAGTTATCAGATGTAATTCTTAAATTCAGATTTTGCATGGTACTAATTATGGATTTTATTAGTGTTTTATGTAGCTTTAACTATGGTTTAATTGCATTTTAAAGAGTTTTTGTATTTCATTATTTTCTGATAACTACCTTGAGTGCCATGAGATAGAATAATGTTGACAACAATATAACTGAATTATCGTTGTTATTCTTAGGGCTGTGCAGTGGTTGAGATTCAAGGGAAGAAATGTGATTTGGAGTGGGTGGGGGTATGTATGAAGTATCTCTGAAACACCAAAAACAACCTATTTTTGTTAGGATTATGCAGCAGCAATGGAGGGAGTGATGGAAGCTCAGGAAAAGACTCAACTTTAAGATATTACTAGCAGGTGGTACTTGCACACACCCCCAGCTGCAAATCATGGTTCTCCCTTCCAATGCAAAGCTGCACAGTCCTAAATGGTTATTATTATTATGTAGAATGTTCTACTCAGGTCTACTTAGACCAGATCTAGCCAGTGCATGTAACTCTTGATCTAATTTCAGGCAGCCATCAGCTTAGTTTCAAAAGTCGTCTGGAAGAGACTAATTTAGAAGTCCAATAAGATATATTTATCTGTGTTCTGCAGCCTGTTGCTTGAAAGAAAAAAAGGGACAGAAAAATAGAGTGTCTGAAAGAGGAAGAAAAGGGCTGTCACACAATGGCTGTCTCCACCTAGTTCTGGCTCTGTTCCTACCTACTGCTTCATTCAGGTTCACCCATGTTCCTTCTAACAGATTACCCTTGAGATAAAGCAGCACTGGGGAAAAAAAGATGTCCCATCTTTGAATTATACAAACAAATGACAACTAATACCTGATAAATCCTTTCTATTCATTTTAATTATGACTTGAAATGGTCTGGAGACTTATTCAATAAACTATTTACTTACTTCCTTACATTTTGATTATGCCTCTCTGACAACATTTAATGTTCTTCAAACTCATTCCTATGGCTACAGTTGTTTTCATATTTCAGTGTTAAAGCCAATATACAATTTGACCACAACAGGTAGCAGCACATGGCAGATGCTGGTGAGTCTCAAAAAACGCAAAGCAAGGTAAAATCTGGGAAGTACCTAGATGGAAGACCATCAGGAAAACTCAGGGTTATGGGCTAGACTAAAACAGAAACCAAAGCAGAACAAAACAAAACATCCCAAAGAAGCCACTATCAACTATCTTTATATTTTTGCCAAGAACCCTACACTGACATCACCAGAAGTTGAAATGTGGAGTGCGGGGGAAGGATGAAGGTAGTGTTTCTCAACTCTCCTTTTCAGAGCAATGAAAGTTTCCCAATTGATAATTACAGGAATATGTACAACAACATGTATAAAAGTTACATATAATTCCAACTGTTCAAATAATTTCAGCTACTTGATGTTCTTTTCCAGGTTTTGAAGGCAGAAAGGAACCAGAAGACTTGAAAGTACAACTCTTGGAGATATAAAGTACAACTCTTGGAGATATAAAGCCAATTCCTTGTAATTTACCTCCTCTTTCTAGGAAACAATGATTGCTTCTACAGAATGGGTTGTAAATGTTCATCAGTCAAATGATTAAAGATTCAGGGTATTCGTAGTTACAAAATAACCATTTGCTTGTGACTTATACTTTATTTGGAAGATTAGACTTGAGGGTTGACCCACTGTAGGCTCCAGGGTTATAGCTTGAACAGCAACAAAAACTCAGAAAATATTAGGGATGTAGGCATATGATGATAGAACTGCCACACATATTACCTTCTTGCATATTGGCTTCTCTGCTATCTTCTCTGCCTTCTCTGTTGCTGCGCCTGCTCTGCAGAACAGCATATCCCCAGAGATTCAGATGGTTCTCACCCTGATGGCATTTTTTTTGTCCCTTCAAGTCAGTCTTGACTCCTGGCAACTGCCTGGACAAGTCTCTGTAGTATTCTTGGCAAGATTCGGAAGTGGTTTGCCTTTGCATTCTTCCTAGGGCTGAGAGTGAGTGACTGGCCCAAGGTCAGTCAGCTGGCTTTATGCCCAAGGCAGGACTAGAACACATGGTCTCCCAGTTTCTATCCTTGTACTGTAACTACTACATGAAACTGGTTTTCACATGGTATTTGTAAGGCATCCAAAATTTGGATTTTCTCTCAGCACTGTGCCAGGAAGTTAGGTGAGCCCAGTTTTAGGAGTTTGGGGCTGTGGATATGTGTGCTGCACCTGGCATGATCTGTTTCAGTTTTTGCTGATATTTTTACTGTTGTTTGTAACTTGCTATTTACCACCCAGAGTCATATGTCATATGTATGGGCAGCCATCAAATCAAATAAACAAGCAAGCAAGCAAGCAAGCAAGCAAGCAATAAAAGTCCACATGACCATCCTTTAAATCAGATTTGGCAATATTCTTAATATATTTGCTATCTAAAAATAAAATTAGTAAACTTTGGATAAAATGGAATGATCCAGTAATTTGGATAGTTTTCTGTGTAGGCACTGCTGGCTGCCCACCGACAAGATAGCAAGCTGGATGTCTGCCACATTTCAGTGATAGGCAAAGCTCCAGCAGAACGTTTAGAAGAAAAGAGTCCTTTTCACCACTATCTGAAGGCAGTGACTGTAAATACAGTCACTGGCTTGGCATAGATCAAGACCAGGAAACAAGCTACAAATCCAAGGGAAAATACAAAAGACATAGTGAGGTAGAATCCAGAGTTCTAAGCACAGCAAGGTAAACACAACAGAGCTGGGGCTAGAAAAGTTGTTCTCAGCATTTTCTTCCAGGGAGTGAAGCCAATAAATTAGCCAAGCCAAGTCTCCACCCAAATATGCAGCTGAAGCTCATTATTCATTGCTGTCCCTCTGGCCTGCTTTTTGGCCAGTCAGCCCTCTACTGTCAGATTTGTATCTCATGCCTCTGCTTAGGCCTGAAAGACTGAGACGCTTTCAGTGGGTGCAGGCACTGGCCTTCAGTGGGTGGAATCATTGGCTTCAACACTTCTGGAACCACCCACATCAAGACTACTGTCCCTGGATGCCCCTGACCCCACTTCCTCCTCCTCCTCCTCCTCCTCCTCCTCCTCCTCCTCCTCCTCCTCCTCCTCCTCCTCCTCCTCCTAGTCCAGCAGAGACAAAACAGTCTCATTTGTGCAGTAGCAGCTATACAGCTGGTGAGCTTTGGCAAGGAAGGTAGAGCCAAACCCTTCTGATATATCTTATGTAAAGCCTTTCACAACTCAGCATAGCAGTAAGCTATATCTGCTTAACCTTGCTTAAGATGTTATATTGGTGTGTGGTAGTGTGGTGGTGAAGGTGTTAGACTAGGCGGGAGAGTGCAGGTTTACCCGCATCTCTCAAAACTCCCTGGGTGATTCCCATTCATTCTTTCTTAGCTCAGCCATCATCACAGGATGGTGGTTGTGAGGATAAAATGAAGGAAGAACTCCATGTAAGACACCTTGAACTCCTGAAGAAAAGGTGATATATACATCTAACAAATAATTCATTGGCGATCACTCGTAGCCGAGTAAGATTGTCTTCCAAAGGTAAAATTTTAACAGTGGATCCGTAAGTGGCTATAAAGGCCAATTCTGGATCCGCACAACCTCCCACAGTGAGGGCATAGGTTTCCGGGTGGGAGACGGTCTTCTAAAGGACAAAGAGTCTATTGCACTGTGCTGGAAAGAGCATTACTACAATCTCCTAACAAATAAATAAGCAGTGAACTATCATGGCTAAAGATGCACATGTAGAGGTGGAATCTCTTTATGGCTTCAACCCAATTCTATGTGTGCTAGAATACCATCCTTTTGAGTCTAAAGTTCAGTGCTGAGTTTTTTGGTCATGGTCCTTTGGATTTTAGGCCTCTGCTCTTAGATATTGTAACTTATGCTAATAGAGATGCCCAAAACATTGGCTTTCAAAATTCAGTCAAATGCTTATTCTTAAAGTAATAGTTTTATTCATGCATTTTAAGTACAATAAACCTTGGTATTACAGGTTGGGGATAATTCATCTTGCAAATGAAAAAAAAAAGCTGTGCACATCTGAATAGCAGAGATAAACACAGCTTTCTCACTCCCAAAGTTTCCATTTTTAAAAAACCTTACAGATATTTTTTTGCATCCTTGAAATAATCCTTAATTAGCTTTGTGGAAGAAGTCTGTGTGCCCTTTGCAGTAATAAGGCAGACTTATCTGAAGTCTGCCCAGAGATCATCTTGGAAGGAATATACTAATTGAGCCTGATAGAAAAGATGAAGATGAATGTACTCTATATGAAAGCAATGAGTATTTTACATGTAATGCTCTATTTAAAAAGAAGATATAGGGAAATTTCACTCTCTCTGTTATTACTAGTATGTCTTTTTAGAAGCCACTGTGATTTGGTTCATTGGTATAATAGAATATAATGTGTCTTACAGATACGATAACCTAGCCTATTAAAAACATGCAGTGAAACATTAACTTCCTCATATTAGTGGAGCCTTATTGTAACCTTCAGTATTTTCATACCATAATGATTCCTTTCATTTGTGTGTGTGTGTGTGTGTGTGTGTGTGTACGTGTGCGCGCGTGCGTGTGCGAGCCTTCGAGTCAGTCTTGACTGCCTGGAAAAGTCCCTGCAGTTTTCTTGGCAAGGTTTTTCAGAAATGGTTTGCCCTTGCCTACTTCCCAACACTGAGAGAGAGTGACTGGCTCAAGGTCGCCCAGCTGGCTTCATGGCTAAAGTGGGACTAGAACTCATGGTCTCCCAGTTTCTAGCCTGGTGCCTTAACCACTGCACCAAACTGGCTCTCATACCATAATTATTCCTTTCATTTCCAAATATACCCATTATATAAAGCAGTACTTCTATATTGGTATCACTACAACAATTATTAAAGAGACATGCAAATTGCTGTGGACAAGGAGCTTCACCTCAGGGAGCCCATCACTCACCAAGGTGAGATCCTCTGTGATCTGCCTTGTTTGGCCCATTTGCCCTGCTAATAGTGGCTTCTGTGGATATTCAGAAGCTGTTGTTCGCCAGCTCTGCTGCTTAGAAGGGAGGTGTTGCTCTGCAGCATTGCTTTTGAAGTGGTGCTTCACTCAAATATTTGATGAAGTCAAGAAGCTCTTCAAAGATCTGGGGATTGCTAACATATGGGACACTATCTGTGATTCAGGTTTCATTTCATGACTGGAGACAGAACAAATGAAGCAACTCCTCTATGAAGCGATTTCCAGAGGGCATAGATATTAGGTTGTAGGGTGGGTATTAGGGGAGATGTGCTCTTTTCACACAGTTGTTAGTCACATGAAATCAATGCTTAAATAGGGATATGAACTTAACCTTAATTGTGAGTGATAGCCTTTCGTGTGTTTACTCAAGAAGAGATATGTGGTTGGAATGCTTTAAATTTATCTTAGTAGCCAGAGGGCTGAAAGGTGTTTGTGAGTGTCTTGTCTTTCATTGTACAATAACTCCAATCTGCAGTCCTGCTGGCTTCCCATACCTCAATTACATCCAAAAGAAAAACATGTTGAGAGACATTTTCTCATGGGGATTTTTCAGATTAGGAAGCATGAACAGACCAGGTCAGTGTAAAATTGTGTAATGTAAAAACAACATCAGCACCATCCAACATTTTACAAGACTAAAAAAAAAAAAGGTTCAAAACACCATCAAAAGATATCGTAAAGAAATTTGAGAATACCCTAAAAATAAGAGACAAAAACAGAAAAAAAAACTTTGGTGAGAAGTTGAAAGGAGGGTTTTGGTGTGATCTTTTTTTTTTCTCCATAAGTTTTATTAATTTTAAAATACACATTAAAAGCTAATACAAAAGAAAAGAAATAGAAATACAAAGCAAGAAAAGGAAAAAGAAAAAGTGAAGTCAAAAAATAACAAACAAGAAAAAATATAGAAAATAGATGTCCTCCAATTTATCCTTGAACTTTAAGTACAACAATTAACTTTAAATGTTAGTCCTTAATACAATACACAGAAACTTTTCTTTGTCATATACCCTTTGATTTCTATAATCCAATCTTCTGTTCTTCATATAGGTTTCGCCTTTCTTGATATCTTCCAACAATCCATCTCTGGTTTCTACTCCTTAGAATAGTAATCAAATGTTCGTTGTTGCATCAATTAAATGTTTTCCATTTGCTCTTTCCATTTTTACATCTATATTTATATCTTCAATAAAGTCCAATTAGTACAACAAATAAAGGCCTTATCTACGTCTAATAAAATACAGTATATTCTGTTCATGTTATGACTATATATTCCATTAATACATAATCTAACATATTACATAACATAATACATAATATAGCAAAAATACAAAACCTAACATAACATATAACCTAATACATACAACATATTCTTGTAATAACCTACATTCTAATTCCATCTCATCATCTCATTGTCTTCTCATAAATGTGTCTCCAGAAAGAGTAATATATAATATCAACATATTTATTTATAATCTTGTATCTTACACTTAAAATATCATGTTTTTATGCATCTGTAAATTTCTCATATCTGTGCTTACTCTGTGTACAATACCAAATCCACATTTTCATTCACCTTGCATTCCAAATCAATATCAATAAATCTCCTGTTTAGGTTATGCCAATATCACAATATGCAACTTGTTTATTTCTGTAACTCATGTGGGATATCAAAATGTTTATTTTGCCATATCTATCAATTTGCATATTAAAATCTTCCTGTCTCAGCTGCCACAATGTATTTATGCCCAAACATTTAATAGACCACTTCCTGTAAGATATCATAATCTTCTTCTGTACCAATACATTCAAAGTCCTCTTTCCCTGTTTCTCTACTGGTTCGAAAGATCTTTCCTCTGTTTCTAAATCTGTCCCTTGTACCTTCTGTTCCTGAGCCACCAAAACTATTAATATACGTTCTATGGATTTCTTAATTTGCAAAAAATTTTTGCTGGTTTCTTCCTTAAAATCCTGAAGTACTGTGAGAAAGGCCATTATTTATTGTTCAAAGCGTAATCAACTGCCGTAGACAAAACAAAAAAATTTCTCAGGGAGCAAGGAACAGCTGTTCTATTATTTATCAATAATGTCTATTTCTTTAAGTGAGAAAAGCTTTTAAAGTAAGAGATGAAAAAATTCCACAGAGCAGTATTTCAAACAGTTTGTAAAGGGAAAGATGAAAATATATTCCAAATGAAAAATAGTCCTTTCTAAAAAAAAATAGAAAAGGAGAAAAAAAAAGGTAGAGAGGCACACATTCTCTATACTTTATTCTTTATTCTTCTTTATTCTTCAGGCTGCAAGCTGCTTAACCCAAACAAACAATTTCTCAAAAGTCAGTAAGTTTGTCGAGTGAGAAATACCAACAAAGTCTCTTAAGTCCCAATTTCTCTGATACAAAAGAAAGGCAGAAAAATACAAAACTTGTTCACTATGTTGCCAAAATAAAATCTATCAAACTTCCACCAAAATTAATTATAGCAAAGAAAACACAAAATTAGCCAACATTTTGAACGAAGTCCAAAGATAAATTTTAGAATAATAAAAATGTACTAATCTAAAAAGAAAACTAATATAAGGTGATCTAAAAGCTGGCTGTCACTCTTGTGTCTCCCAAGAGACTTACTGTTCTCTGCAGAGCTAGAATCTTCTTTCGGCCATTTCATTGCACCCCCCGTTCTTCTCCGCGGTGGAAACAACAAAGAAAAACAGGAGTGGGCAATTCCAATGGCTCTGTGAGCAATCTTCTGGTTCCCCCTTCTCCAGGGGGAAACTTCAGTGGTCCGTAGACCCCTGCAAACAAGATAGAAAGTTAGCCAGGTCTCAGAGCTCAGAGCTCTGAGAAACTCTGACTTGTCGAGCTGCCAGCCAGGCTTGGAGTTGGTTTTGGTGTGATCTTAATACTAATCCTATGTAACTCAGCTCTGATTTGATTCTAATCTGAGATTTGAAGAAGGCAAAATTTGATTCAAATTTTTGGTTTTGGGATCTGAAGGCAAATGAATACCAGACATTTTGAGATTTAATTTGAGAAAGATTTGTTTGTTGTAGCTGCATCCCTTTTAAGGCAGATATAGCAGTGGTGAAGCACAGCATCTAAAAAATGTCCAAAGAGTCTCAGTTGTGCTAAACTGATGCAGAATGTATGAAATTCCAATGTAACAATAAATTATTTTTTTTAAAAAAATATGTATAAAAATAAACTTTCAAAATCTTTTCTGAGTTTCCTGATAATGCCCTTATGAAGTGAAGTGATGTGATTGGGTGCATCAGATCACTTGGTTTTGTAGAGTTCCAGGTGGGTTGGCACAACTGGCTGGCAACGCTTGCTCCCCCAGGAACATTTCCCTTATTACTGTCTTTGGTGGGGTGCCAGGCTAAAGAGGACATATTAGCAAAGCTTGGCCTTGAAGCAAAAGAACATATCATCCCAAAATAGCTTTGACAGACCAAAGTAATACATGTCAATGACAGACTGCCATCACACCATTCAACCACCTTGTATGTTCTCCATATATGGAAGCAAAATTCCAAAATTGTTAAGTGTTTTTAACAGCAGAACTACCAGAAAAATCATTGAATCTACAAAGTGCTATGTCATAACTAATTTGATTTGCTACATTGATTGATGAACCTTCAGTGGGGTGATTTGATAAATGTTTATAAATTGGAAGCATCCCCTTGAAGCTTTGTACACACCTTAATGTCTTTTGCCTTGTCTGTGAGTTTGTATAAGAGAAAATAAAGCAGAAGTGAGACATCACTTCCTGTTTAGATGTACATCACATGGTGAAAAAGCAGGGGTGTTCTGCACTTCAGATCCAAAGTCAGAAATGTTCTTCAGAATAGGTATAGGGGTGTTGTCAGTGCCTCTTTAACTCAGTTGTTATTTTCTTGGGATTGTGCAGCTGGTATGAGAGTCACAAAAAGACTCAGCTTTTTTAACGAATGCTGACAAGTGCAGCATCTGCATCTACTCCAAAGCACCTTTCAGGCTTTTGATCCCAAGCACAGAACATCCCTATGAATAAGTCAATTGTTGCACATTGGAAAAAAACAACAGTATCTCATGTTGCTTCCCAACAATAAAAGTTCCAAAATGCCACCCAGAAATATTCTAAAGCTATAAAACTTCTAAAGAATGAGGTGGGAAACCAAAGCCTCTTCAATAGGGGAAGAAAACTTTGGGGAAATCAAAGGGCACATTTTGACACAATAGTTCTGTTACCTTTCACAAGATAATCTTATAACATGATAGGTAAAATAAAACATGCTTTGTAAAACTATATTTTATAGCTTTTATCGAACTAGAAAGATTCTACATATTATATCAAATTTCAGAGCATAGTATTTAACAGCAGCTGATAATTTTTAAAATTCAAATGGAGTATATATATAAAATGTTTTTAAAATAAAAGATTTATGTTAATTTAGGAGATGGTGAACTATTATGTAGACTGTCCTAAAAATAGGAATGAATATACTCCAATCCTAACAAGGAAAGGGGAGACACTGCAACATTAATATATTTGGTGACAATTATATCTATGCCCAACAGAATGTTTATTCAACAATAGATCAAGACTTTGTTAACAATGAAAACATGGTTTTCCAGTCATAAAGCAAACATAGTTGTCTTTAAAAACTTGAAGTTCAGTCTTATATATGTATATTAGAAGTGAGTTAACTGAACTTACGTCCTGGTAACTGGTTTTAATGTTATTTTTTTCAGACATAGGTAAAGGTTTTCCCCTGTGCAGTCGTGTCTGACTCATCTTCATTTCTTAGCCAAAGAGACAGCGCTGTCCGAAGACGCTTCCATGGTCATGTGGCCAGCATGATGCATGCGGAACACTGTTACCATCCCACCAAAGTGGTACCTATTTATCTACTTGCATTTGCATGCTTTTGAATTGCTAGGTTGGCAAGAGCTGGGGCGAGTGCGGGAGCTCGCTCTGTCATGCGGCGCTCGGGTCTCGAACCGCCGACCTTCCGATCGACAAGCCTGGTGTCTTAACCACTGAGCCATCACACCCCTTTTTCAGACATGCTTCTAGTCTCTTTGTATGGTTTTACAGGGTTATAATATAATGGTTATATTAACTGCATAGGCGGTTGCAACTGATTATGATGGCTTCATAAAATCCACTTTGTAAGGGCTTTTATCCTGAAAGGCATCAAAGCCCATCTGCATCTTTTTGGATGAATCAAAAGGTGAAGACTGTTGGGTGATGTCATAAACATGTGGATGCAGTTTCTTTTGGCAAGAGTATGAAGTCCTTCACCATTGTCTTCTTCCAGGATATCTTTTGATTTCCCAGTCTAGCTTACAACCCTACCAGACATATAAAAAACAATTGCCCATATACAAGCTAATTGGGATGTTAAAAGGAAGCCATTAATAAGTGAAGATTATTTTAGTACTTCTTAATAGATGTATTTTCAGGCCCACATTTCTCATTTTGTACCCAGAGCTCGCTGAGAAGAGGCATTAACAGATTGTGGTAAGTATCAGGTCAGTTAGAATGGTCATATTATGTGCTGGTCCAATTATTATGAATGAGAAAATAAACAGAGAAATTGCTAGTTAGGCTAATAACTAAGAGGAGAAAGAGTTGTGTTGAATAATGAGATTGCTCAAACTAATTACTTAAAAGTATTGCCAAATAAATAGCATAGTAAACTATTTTAGCAGTCTTTTCTTTAAAGGGATTGAAACTGAAAATTCTGGGCTTTAATCCAAAGACTGAATTTACCTGATGACCACACACTGACTGAGGAAAAATTATCTAATGAAATAGAAGGATGAGAACTACCTCAAACTCTCATTTACTTGGTTTAACTTCAATAATATATAGATGACATGTACTGATATCAAGACACTATAATAAATCATGCAGATACCGTAATTGGTGAAATGTATAGAACGTATTAGTCTGGGAAGATAAAAATGTTTGTGGTAGTTTTGGTACTAACTACCTAATTAGTTATGTCTTTCATAAAGAAAAAAATATGTAGACATAATTGGAATACAAGCTGCCAATTCTGTCAGGAGGGCCTGAATAAACTGTGGGAGAAAATCTTCATTAGCAGAAGTGGAAGTAATACAGCCTAATCATAGAATCATCTAAGTATTCAAATGGAAAAATCCCTCCTTTGGTGTTCAAAAATCTACTTTTTAATGGAACTGCCTCAGAATCAATCAATCTGGCTTCTTATTCAGTATCTTGTGTGCATTCAATATCAATTATATAATCAATAATCATAATCATATAATAATCAATTAGAGTATGACAGATTTTTGGATCCGGTTAATTTGAGCTCTAGGTTGATCTAAGGGCTGCTTTCGTAGTCTACATACTTCTACATTATCAATGAGTTAGGGTTTATTTTTTTTAAAAATCCTGCAGCTTGAAAACAAGAACCAAGGATGACTGTTGTAGTAAGCAGATCAGCTGATCACCAGGTGCTGATGTTGGGCCTACTTGTTGCTGACCCATTACTTGCTGTTCTCTCAGTGATCATCTAACCTGCTTCTCTGAGCTGCCAACACTGGCTTCAATCTTAATCTGGAGCAGGAAGGAGATTGTGTTTACTGATACTTCTCTTGACCCTTTTGTGCCTCTCTTGACTTTAGACTGGAACTCAATTCTGTATAGCCTGAATGAGTGCACATGGTGCTGAAAATGGAGGCATGAGGCATTGTACTGACCCCTCTCCCCAGATTTGTTTTTTCTTTTCAACCTAATAGAATGTTGGAAATAAAATATATAAAGGGGGTTGGAACTGTATCTTTACATCAGCATAATAATTCTCTAACACTGGGACAAGATTTGGTATGAGGGGAGAAGCTAAGAAAAGAAAGATGGGCTAGTTCTGACCAGGGACTATGAAGAAAAAGAATTTTCCCCTTCCTTCCTTCCTTCCTTCCTTCCTTCCTTCCTTCCTTCCTTCCTCCCTCCCTCCCTCCCTCCCTCCCTCCCTCCTTCCTGTCACATGGTGCAGAATGAAGTATAGCAGTCTTCCCTGTGCTATGCACACACAAACCCAACATAAGGGGACAGAGAGGCAGACACAAACCCAACATAAGGGGACACACAAACCCAACATAAGAGGACAGAGACACACACACAAACCCAACATAAGGGGACAGAGATGCACACACACAGAAGCAACATGTTCGTTCATAAAGTACAAGAAAATACAGTCCCCTCCTACAGCTACTGCTGATCAAGGGCCTTGAAAAAATTCCAGAAGCTATGCTTTGCATGCTGTCCCTACTTTGTTTTACGTAGCAGATAGTCTTATGGCAGCTTCCTCACTCTTCTCTCCCAGTCCTTCCTCAAAACAGCTATTTGTGTGTATGTATTCGTGTGTGTGTGTGTGTGTGTTTACTGACTATAAACTGCCTCTTTCATTTGAAGTGGAATGTAATTCACAAAGGTTTATAAGCAAATAAACTTGTTAGCTAGAATATTTGTTCTATTTCCATTCATCACAGGCAGAAACCTTATCTGAGCATATCTTAATATCATTCCCTATATCCTAGTTTACCAAGCTCAACAAGATTATTATTTTTTCAAGAGTGCATAGCTTCCTTTTAAAAGTTCACAATTCCCCTATCTGGGTTAAGCTTGGTTGTATTGAACTGTTTCACATCATGGCACAGTTGTGTATGATTGAAGGTCACCTATGAGGTTAACAGGGATATCCTCCTTGTCATATCTGTTGTGCATGAGGAAGAATTATCTGTTTTTTCCCCCCAGTTTGATGTTATACTGCAGTTCATTGAACCTTGCAGTTTTAGCCACAGCTATGACACTATAGAAATAGCTATAAATTATAGGGATGTGAGCTTGAACTGTGTGATAGTTCTCTCCTCAAAGTCTTTCAAGTGCCATAAAAGGTACTAGGGAAGCACAAGATATCATTATTTAATGTACTTTTATGCTAAAACCCTGTAACTGGATACTGACTTTCTAGTTTTCTTCAGTTTTCTGAAAGATATAGTCTGCTTAAAGATACCAGCTACTGCTGTCTTATTAATAACAACTTAATGCTCTTCATATCTTGTTAGTGTCAGCAATATACTGTCATTTTGTATTCTGTTAAATGAAATTCTCTTTTAATTATGAATTTAGTCTACCTCTCACATTTTCCTCTAGTGACTCTTCTCTCACCTTTGGAACAAGTAGAGAAAGAGTTTGTTTTTATATCCATGACTGACATTTTGTGACTGGTGGGCCAAGTTCTTGCCCAATACACAGTTAAGAAAAACATATATTGCTGATATACAGGTTTCTCCTGTAGCCCAGAGCTTTTTTACGGATGAAGGAAAAAGCTTGGAAATGACCCATTTGTCCTCCGGATGACGAGTTGCAGCCAGGAGATTGTGGACAGCGTGTGCGATCGACAGGTAAAGGCTTCGCTGGGAGGCTAGGATTTCAACATTTCCGAGCCACGTTGCAGCCCTTAAAGGGACAGTAAGTCCAGCCTTCTCATTTCTAAAGCACCCAGTTTATATTTTTTTTAAAGTTTTGAACCCTAAAAGAGGCTTTCCACAGTAAGAAGAAACAGACTCTCTTGGTGCTTATCGTTATTTCTGGATTACTTTTAAAAATCTTTTTAAGTTTTGGCTTGCTTTCCCGTTCAAGGATTAAGGAAGACTGAAAGTAAATAATTGCCTTCCGCTTATTATTTTTGTACTGAATTTGAAGGATTGAATATTTTCCTACATGTTGGATTTCTCATTTTTAATTCTTAGTTTTCTGTTCACTTTCCTTGAGATCTGTTTGTTAGTACACTTTTTTTTGTTTCAATTTCATTTGGAACTTTGTATCAACTGATTAACTCATTAACTCCTATCTATGTGAATTAAATATCTAGGGGGTGCCATAATCTACTGCCTGAAATATGGAAGATTTTAAAGAGGTATTTTCAGAGTTTCATCGTGAGCGTAAGCAGTCCTTTAAAGAGATTTTTTCAGAGTGCTATCAAGCTATTCTGCAGAATATATGGGACATTGGGGAAGAGATTATTTCTAAAGTGTACCATCTGGCTGAAGACCTTATGGAGGAAGATGAAGATGAAGATCTTGGCAAAGATGGAGATGTTCTTGTTGTCTGTGACACTGAAATAACACCAGGCAAAGACTACATCTTGGTGCTGAAGGGGTTAAAGCAGCAGTCTGAACTGCAGATTATAAAAAGTTTTGTTTTTCTGGGGAAATGTTATGTCTTTCAGAAGGACTGTTATGAGAGAGAAGAGAATATGTTCTGTGGGAGTTTTTTTGCTGAGAGGTTTGAATTTTTAAGGGGGACAGCTGGGCCTTCTGATTTCTACAAGAAAAATGCCTTGAGTGTAATTGGAAGATATGTAACTATTTTAGTTTATTTTGAAGTGGGGTAAAATTTTCATTTTATTTCATTTCTTTTTAATGACTTGGATTAAGATCTATTGGAATTTATTTTAAGGTTTGTTTGATTTGCAAGATTTATTAGATATCTATAAGATATAATAATAATTATTTGATTTTTAGGTTTAATAGGGTTAAGTATTGTAGTGTTATTAATTATAAAAGCAGACAATTTTTATTTTATAACTTAATTTGCATTATAGTGGACAGAAATACTGTATATAGAATAGTGATAGGAAGGAAATAATTTAATGGAAGTTGTCTTATGGGGAGGGAAGTTGATTTAGAAATATATATACAGTATATACTGTATATATACTGTAAATATAAATATAAATATAAATATAAATATAAATATAAATATAAATATAAATAATATAAATATAAATATTTTCTTTATATAAGGGGAAGGAGCAATTGCATTAGTGATTTGTATATGTGCTAATGGAAGGATTTATAGAAATTATGTGATCTTGGTTTGATATAGAGTAAGGGATTGATTAGAGAAATTGCTGTATATTCTGGCTGTTCAAAGTTGGAAGTCACCTCTGTATGTAATTTCTAAAAAATTTCTCTCTTGTGTTTCACACCTTTTTTAGTTTCCTTTTTTTCTTTTTTTTCTTTTGTAGTTTTTTGGGTTTTTTTTGTAGTTTTCATCTTTTTCTTAAACTTAATAAAATTCTTATTACAAAAAAGAGTATGGACAATAAACAATTAACAAGATAAACTTAAGCTCCTCTTACAAGAAAGCAAATAAGATTTAATAGATATACAGTAACTTAGCTTAGGAAAAGAGGTAATATGAGAAGATGTCAGATGAGAGATACCTGGTTTGGGATTAGTATGTGCAGAAAGGATTTTGGAACTATAGCTTATCACAAGATGACTGTGAAGCAGCAGTGTGATATAGCTTCTAAAAGAGCAAACACAAGCTGGGAAAGAGGAGAGAAATTCAGAGAAGAGAGAGAGAGAATGAGAGAGACTTTAATATGGTTAATGACCACCATATTGCAAGATAAAATACAATAAAGCAACCATACCAACATGAATAAAATAGAACATTAAATTATGAGCATTAAATTATAAAGTCTATGAAACTAATCTAAATAACTAAACCTATAAAACAATAGGCACAATAGTAAAACATGGAAAGTTTCAAGCGCCCAAAGAGATTTCAGGGAAAACGTAACGAAATAAACATACGTTAGGGGGAATCAGGGGTAATACTATTCCAAAGGGCAGGTGCTGTAACATAGGTCCCCATAGATAGTCCCCAATTCCTGTAGTGATCCCCTTTTCTCAAACTCCAGATGGTCAACAGCACTTATCTAGTAGCTGCACATATCCAGATGACCACTAGATGCCAACTAAGAGATTAAAAAACCCTGTTTGCTGTTACCTGGTAGTCAGTAGGCCAGTTGACAGGTTGACCCACAGTTTCAAGGAACAAAAATAAGTTCAACTGGTCAAGAGTACAATGGGGATAGGGGAAACCAATGCCAGGAGTAACCAGAGTGTTGCTTATGTCAGTTAGAAGAAACTTTTCATGTGGTGGATGTTGGGCAGGGCTGAAATTTCAGCTGAGTGAACCACCACTCATGGCCCTTAGAATATTGTACATTAAAGCTATAGGGGTAGTAGTGCACACAGACCCTTTCTAGGTATATGGTGAGGGCCACACTCTTGGGACAGCAAATTTTAGGGTGGCAGAATTTTGCGCTGGCTCTGGGGTTGGAGTTTGGCAAAGGAGCTGCTGTGTATATGGCTTCAGTAGGTGATAAATTCACTGATAACCAAGGCAAAGAGAAGAGAATCACTGACTATGTCTTCAACCTTTAGGTTTCTTTTGTTATGTAAGAGGACTCCCAGAAGCCACAATTTGTTATAAATTCCAGATAAGTCAATTTAAGTAAAGGGGTCATATTCTAGCTTGTTTTGAGGCCATTAACCATAGTTCCTGGTTTCAAATTAAAGCTATTCTTATTTGTTTCATCACTCACATAAAGGGGAAGAATGGAATCACTGCATACAGGTGTCTCAAACACATGCATATCTTGGTTTCTTAAGATGAAATGTTGACTGAATGCAGCCTATGTCTCCACTAATTGTTCAACATCGGAGGTATAATCACAATCTCACTTGTAGCCATATGCATGAGTTCATTGCAGAGCATTCTTATTTGAGTATGTGAGGCCTATGTGCCATTGGTTCAAATATTACATTTCCAACAATGATTTAGAACTGTGAGTTATGTTTTTATTAATATAATACAATGCCTGAACTAGCAAGGAATTTTGAGGTAAGGTTATATAAAGTGTAGTCTTATATTTAAAAAAAACCCTAATGAAATGTAATTTAAAGTCAGAAATAATAATGCTAAAGACATCAGTTACAATGTACATAAGTACTAATAATCAGGTACTGTATATGAAACAGCATGGCAGATTTGTGAAATACAAAACAGGCAAGATTAACACTGCCATATTTATTTTCATATTATAATGCAGGCTAGATTTGTAGATTTACGCCAAGCAGTTCTGAAATTGCAAAGAAAAATCTACTGCAACTTTGTTTTGTCATGCCAACTATATTCCATTTCTTGTTTTGCTAGTTAGAATTTTTCAAGACATTTCTAGGGAATTCAGATGTAGATTGCAACTCCTTCCAATGAATAATATTCATTGCTGATATTATTTTAAAAGGCATAGCACTCACAATATTACAACAATATTTTTGACTTTAGAACATTCATGTCACTCACACTCACATGCATACATATCATACAAACAATTTCTTTAGCCAAAAAATAGAACCTAGCTTTGAATGCATCAGCTACATTATTAGAATTCTTACAGCATCTCCAAAGAAGGTGGTTTTCAGCTACAAGCTCTGCTTTTTAATTTTTAACAATTTATTTTAATAATTTGTGAAACAGAGTAGAAAGAAAACAAGGATTTCCAAACCTTTGAGGCAGCATAATTCTTCTGGGCATCCTTTCAACCCAGGACTGTAGAGTGAATTGAATTCACAATGATGTCTCCAGGGCAATACTAGAATAATTCATATGTGGGAGTGAGAAGGGATAGCAAAAATCCCCCATTGGAGATCAGGAAGGAAGGGTTTTGCTATACATTTAAACAACGGGAAGAAGTATGCAGAAGAATAAGAAAATATTTGATGAGCCATCTAAGATAAGCAATAGCAAATGTATGGCTTCCCAGTGTGGACATAAACCATTTATCCAATAGCTTCGTTAAAAACCTGTATTAGAAAAAAAAATCACACATTTTCTTAGCATTTTACTGCCATATTATATTATACTTGATTAAACCAAACTTAGAGCTAGTTTAAATATATCTATTTCTATGAGACAACTATCAAAACATTATTTTTTCTCTGTGCTATATCTCTGTGCAAAATGGTAATGATTGGTTAGTTTTACTTCATTGATGATATGCAAAGAAAAAGGAAAGGGAAATCTGACAAAATCTAGTTTAAGTTGCCACTGTTTGCTACAAAATACCTGTATGTGTTTTTCTATCTTTGCAAATTAGCCTTGTGTTCACCACATCTATACATTGATGCCAATAGAAGAGAGCCAGTTTGGTTTAGTGGTTAAGGCAATGGGCTAGAAACCAGGAGACTGAGAGTTCTAGTCCCGCCTTAGGCATGAAAGCCTGCTGGGTGACCTTGGGCCAGTCACACACTCTCAGCCCAACTCACCTCACAGGGTTGTTGTTGTGGGGAAAATAGGAGGAGGAAGGAGTATTAGGTATGTTCACCACCTTGAGTTATATATAAAAATAATAAAGGTGGGATAGAAAATAAATAAATAAATAAAATAAAATATTTGTAGCTCAGGGTTGAACTGTGGAGTACTTGGTACTCTCTGAGCTTGTTTGTTTGCTTGCAGATATTTCATTACCTGACTAGGTAACATCATCAGTGTTAGTGAGTGTGGGGTTTGCTCCCTGTTTATCTACAGTAGCTTGCCCTGCCAGTGTTGGTGGGGGTGTGCTTTTCTCCTTGGTAGTTCCTTGATTAGGGTATTGTTTTCTATTTGATTGTTTGTCTGGTGTTAATCCCTGCTTATCTGGCTTTTGATGTTGGAGAGGATGTTTTCTGGTCTTTTTGTTTCCTTGTTAGTTTTTTTATTGTCTCTTTTGAATGGTGTGTAAATGTGGTTTATCTCTATGTGTCTATTTATGGCTGATTTGTCTGAATGCCAAGCTTTTTTGGGTTTAGCTTGGTCTACCATGCTCACAGTTTCCCAGTTGAAACTATGGATGAGTCTGACCATGTGTTGTGAGATTAAGGAGTTTTCATCATGTCTTCTGACTGCTAGTTGGTGTTAATGGATGCATTCTGCTGATCTTCTGCCTGTCTGTCCTACATAGTGGCTGCTACAGTCCTTACGCTGTATGTTGTAGATGACTCCTGTTTTTTCTTCTTGGGCTACTGGGTCTTTTGGTTTAGTTAAGAGGTTTTGGAGGGCTTTAGTTGGTTTGTGTGCTATGGTGATGCTTTGTGGTTGTAATAGTCTGTTGGTTGTTGGTATGCATACATTGATGCATACATTATTTTTTTCCTTAAACAAATCACCTCAGTTTTTGAAGCTCTCCTCAACTCCATCCAGCTGTAACTTTCTCAGTCTTTCTTTTTTCTTGTCCCATTCCTTCTTGCTTCAAACATTTATTTTACAATTTTATTCTCATACTATATGACCAAATCACCTCAATTTACTTATTTTGTATTGGTCACTCACTTTTGTATTTAATCCATATTTATTTATTAATTCTTGACTCTTCTTGTTTTATCAATAAATTTTATAATCAATTCCCATTGTATTCAATATTTAAGTTTGTCCTGACATATCAAACTCTTATCTCCATGTATCAAAAGGGGAAGAAGCAGGTTCTTATTTCCATCCATTTTCACTTCATTTCTTGTAACAGACCAGAAACTAGCCATTACCTTTGCTACCAGTGTTTCCATGACTTAACATTTCTCTACAGATTTTCCCATGTTTAGTAAATAGTCTACCAAGTGCTCATCTACTTGTTCTAGATGTTTTGCCATTTATGTTTAACTTGAAGCTATACACTCTATCTTCCCTGTCAAACACAAGAATCTTGGTCTTTGATACATTAATTTTTAGATACATGCTCCTTGTTGCATCATACTATCTATTTCATCATTTGGGTTCTCAGTCAAGAATATGGAAACATCTGCTTACAAAAGTACATTCAATCAACACATCTTTATTATCATCACAAGCATTCCCTATACATATATCCATCAGTACATTAAACAATCTAGAGAACATCACATGTCCTTGTCATATTCCCTTAGTGTTGAACTGTCAAAGTGCGAGCGTGGAGCGGCCTGTTCCTTCTTCCTTGACACCAGTGATCCACGTACTATGCAGTAAATAGACTCCAAACAGAGATTATATAAAATATCCTATTTACTTTATATACATACGTATTTACAGATCACGTCCACATGGGTAACAAATAATACACCAACGATACAGCATACAAGAGGTAAAAATGGGAAAAAAGAATTCCTGGATTCTTCTGCTTATATATACAAACTGACCAATCACCTTATAGGTCACTCTCATTATCCACCACACCCAACTTAACTCTTAGCACCTGTTGTATGAGTCACACACTGACACATCATCACTACAACAATGGCTGCTAATTGGATGACTTGCAGAATAATTCCCCTCTCACCTAGATATCAAGCCTCTCTGGTATAATTTATCTAACTGTAAATTCCTGGGTCTATACAAACCCCAACACCCCTCCAGTTTACAATAGATATTACATTTCACTTATACAGAATAGAAGATATACACATTTTGGATACACACATCCTATGTCTATCTATACTTAGAGGCTTTGTCATCACATCTGCTACATTACATTCAGATGGACAATATTGCAAATCAATCAGAGACTCTTTGACAGCATTCCTAACATTGTGATACTTGATATCAACATGTTTGCTACACCCTCTGATTCTGTCAGACTTTGCAATCTGTATACATGCTTCACTGTCATCGTATACACATATAGGACCCTCAATCGTTATATTAACATCCATTAACAATTGTCTATACCATATCAACTCTGAACATAGGTCAGATAATGCAGCATATTCCGCCTTTGCAGTCGATACTGCGACAGAACTGTTTCCGAGACTTCCACCCCACCAAGGTGTTACCAAACATAATCATCAATCCTGTCATTGATTTTCTATCATGTACATAATTACCCCAATCACTATCTACATAGCATTTTAATTCCAATGGTTTATATGGTTTTATTAATAAACATTTATTAATAGTCCCTTTAAGATACCTGAACACACGTTTAATACCCTTCCAATGCCTCTGGGTAGGTTGTGTAACATATCTACTCAGTACATTTACCGCATTCCCGATATCAGGACGCGACCATTGTGCTAAATACAATAAACTTCCAATTATTGACTGATAGTGTTCTTGATCACATGAAGTTTGGTCATCATCTTCAGTCTCTGTCTTAACAAAATCTGTTGTCATCGGGGTAGGAACCTCCTTGCAATGTTCCATATTGTTCTCTCTTAGCAGTTGTTCAATTTTCTTCCGCTGCTCTAGAACGTAACCCCCATCAACCTTCTGAATACCTACGCCTAGGTAATTTCTAATCTCTCCTAGATCTTTGACATCAAATTGTTGCTGCAGTTTTTCAGTAAATTCAATTACCCTGCTTTGATTTTCACTGAGCATTCGATTTATTGTCACAAAGGCTTTACTTTCATCATATAAACTTTTATTGATTGATTGATTGATTGATTGATTGGATTTATCACCGCCCATCTCCACCATTGGCAGACTCTGGCATATTAGCACCCAAACACCCACTTAGCATATTAGCACCCAAACACCAGCTCAAAGCATTCCATCATTTAAGCCTGTTATCATACACCTTCTCTATAACAAGTGTATAATGCTCTCTCTTTCTCACATTCATACATTTCACAGTGATGTGCTGAAGAGTGAAAAATCTGGTTTGTGCACATCCTATCTGGCATAAAGCTACACTGCACTTCCTAAGGTTTCCTTATTATTACCTCCTGTACTATTTCAATCAGAACTGCGCATGGCAAGCTAAACATGTCTCCATGGAGAGCGGAGACAATGACTGAGGCAAAGACCGAAGAACCGGTACAGTAGACTGGTTCTTTGGAACCTTTCTGGACAAGCAGAGGACATATGCTCTGGACGGTTGCGGCTTATGAGGAGACTGCAGGACAGCGGTCCCCTGCAGGTTTGAGTGCATGGCTCCAGAGACAAAGGCATCAGCCACCATGCTCACTCACAACCGCGGCAGAGCCTTTTAAAGGACACCGAGCTCATTAACCTTACTTTCTAATCACTTTCCGAAATGGCTTATTTAACTCTCCTAAGCTATTAGAGATCTTTGGAATGACACATTTGAAAAGCCACCCGGTGAGTCTATCTTCTTTTCTGAACAAAAGAAAACTTAACTATAAGTTTAAGAACTTAAAGAATTTGAAGTAAATGGCAAAAAGCTAAATAAGATTTTGAACCAAGAAAGTTATAAATGAATTAAGGGTCCAGACAAATTTGGAATGTTGAAACTTTTACTATAAGATTTTGGAACTAACTATGTAAAATAAACAGCTTTTCATGGGAACCAGAATTATTTTGTCTACTGTAAGTCATAACAGAGATTAGAGACCTAGTGATTTAAATTGGACACTATCCAATGTATCTAGTGTATTGACACACCCAATGTGCTTGAAATATTGCTTCTAGGTATAAAATGGACTGATTAATTAAAATTGTTTTGGCTTTACTAGACTATCTACACATATATCATTTTAATTTTATTATCATTTGACATTTCATTAGTGAAATCTATCAATAAAAAATTACTCTTCCATTATATTGTTTTTATGGTTAAGAAACTTTGAGAAAATCCTTTATTTTTCATTTGTGTTACTTAAGAGTTTCTATCATGCCTTACTGAAGGGGCACTGAGCAAAATGTTTTCTAAAAGTGCCTGTCTCAGTAGGTTTATGTGGCCACTGTGGTAATAACCTAAGAATTGGGCAGCACTGTCTGTTTGCTCTCCATAAACTGATCTGAGACGATAACTGAATTTAGTTATGGTAATTAAATGTATAAACTATTTTCATCCATTAGTGTGCCTTACTCCTTCCATCTTAGTCTTATTTCTTTTCTTTGGAGGCCTGCCTGCCTCCCTCCCTTCCTCCCTCCCTCCCTTTTCATTGATTAGGATAACATGTCATTCTATGTTCTAGTCACCCTTTTCATTTCCATAATATTTTCAGATAAGGGTAGATAGGGATCACTGCATGAAGCTAAATGCAGCTAAACCCTGCATGAAGCTAAACCTAGCTAAACCCAGCTGCGTGATATTGCCATAATCTTATTTGGATTAATCCAATTAAATCCAAAGTATATTAATCCAATGAAGGGTCTCTTCATGACTATCTTTGAAATGAAAGGATTTGCATAAGATCACATGATTTTTATAAGTCATGTTCTATTTTGTTTTTGTTTTCCTTTTTTGTTTGTTTGTTTTGTAGTTAGGTCTAGAGATGTTTTAGAAGGAAAATAATTTCAAAGACTGTTGAATAAGTTGGATAGATGAGAATGCAGTGATTTGTTCTCACAAGGCTTTCACAGGGTTATATGCTGCATAGCATGTCCATCATGAGCTCATGAAAGAAAGACAAATGTTAGGTTCCATATTAAGGGAATTGGGTAAAGTCATACACCAACAGTCGGTTTCTTACATAATAACTTTTCCCACTTACTGGATTTGTACTCTCTTGATTCACCCATGGATTCTGCTTTGTCAAGGACAAACATTTCCCATTTGGGAAAAAAAGGGTTTTTCTTTTAGGATGAGTACATAAAATATTAACAATGTAGAAACTAAGTTTTAGCCTCATAACATCAGAAGACTAAGGATCATACATCGCTAATTATGTTCTTAGAAGTCATTGTCATGGATTATTTTAATGTATGAACAATGATTTATAGCTGATTTTGATCAGTATAAACTATTTTAAATAGTAAACAAGGAAACAATATATTAAATAAAGGACGCCAGGCTTGTCGATCGGAAGGTGGGCAGTTTGAGACCTGAGTGCTGCATGACGGAGTGAGCTCCCGCACTCGCCCCAGCTCTTGCCAACCTAGCAATTCGAAAGCATGCAAATGCAAGTAGATAAATAGGTACCACTTTGGTGGGATGGTAACAGCATTCTGCGCATGTCATGATGGCCACATGACCGCGGAAACATCTTTGGACAGCGCTGGCTCTTCAGCTAAGAAACGGAGATGAGCACCACCCCCTAGAGTTGGACATGACTGTGCAGGGGAATACCTTTACCTTTACCTTTTACTACAATACTTTTAGATAAATATGTATAAGATCAGAATGTACATGTACTTTTTAAACTTTAAGTATTCAGATATCATTACCCTTTGAAAGTTAATTTTACTGATTATCCTCTATAGACTGATTTTTTAAAATGAACTTTAAATTTATATATGTTCCAGTTGATTACAATTAATTTAATTTGATGGCTTGTGGCAAGCACATAGGGGATAAAGTTGAAACAAAAAATTAAAACACATCCTGAAGAATGAATGAATGAATGAATGAATATACATTACAATTAAAAAGATAAAAACTAATACAAACTAAAAAAGAAAAATAGAAAAATAGAAAAATGAAAGAAATATAAGAATATATAAAGAAAAAGAAAAGAAATATATAATGAAATGACCTCCCCCTTCATCACAACAAGTATAAGCAATTTTAGTAACTTATCACCTTCTCTTAAAATAGAACAAATGATCTCTTCTTCCCATATCTCATCTCTTATCTATCAACAAATTCTTAAAGCCTCATCATTCAGTCCTGATCAGCAAAAGTCCATTAAGGGTTACCAGAGATAACAACATTTCTATTTTAACCTTGATCAAATAAACCAAGTTTATATTCCTTCCTTTTACTTCTAAAAATCTTGATCTTTAATCCCTTCAAATAATGTCCTAGAACTTGATTTATTTTTTTATTTTTTCTTTGTCCCTTCTCACAAAATTCTTCAAAGCTTTAACAAGTCTCTTTTGTAAATCCAATATAGGAAAGTTATCCAGGTAACTCTTTTGGTTTGTTATTTGTATATCCCTTTTAATTATTAAGACACCAACTGGTTTCATTTGTATATCCAGTATAGCATCTTTTCCCATATCATTCTTATAGCCTATGGTTTTTAAATCCACTTTCAGATTAGTCTCAGTCTTGTATGATATAACTTGTTCCTCTTCCATAACATCTTTTAAACACAGTCTATCTATAATTGTAGACACTCTTAAAATTAACTTCTGGGTCCATTGTTCACAAATATCCTTCAATACATCCAATATTAAAGTATTTTGCTACATTCTGTATTAGTAAGTCAAATTTAAGAGTTCTTCTCCTTTAATTATAATCTTTAGTTCCTTCTAGTTCCCTCTTATGTCCAACCTTCAAAGTCCCATCCTATCATTTAAAAAAAAGAATTAGCAACAAAAGCATTTTCCCATGGGAAGGATTCTTATAATTAATTGCAAAATCTTATTTCAAATTTATCTGGATCCTTAGTTCGTTTGTAACTTTCCAAAATCAATGTTCTAAACAACCTTTTGCTGTTTATTTAAAAGAAAATGTTTTTTAAAATTTTCTATCCTGCCTTTAAGCAGGACATAGGCTGATAGAATTTTGCCAAGACAACTCACTGTGCATAACAAACACTCTCTTCCAACAACATAAAAGACGACTTTATACATGGACTTCACCAGATGGTCGACACCGAAATCAGATTGACTACATCCTTTGCAGCCAAAGGTGGCGGATATCTATACAGTCAGTAAAAACAAGACCTGGAACTGACTGTAGTTCAGATCACAAACTTCTTATTGCACAATTTAGAATCAGACTAAAGAGAATAGGGAAGACCCACAGATCAGTTAGATATGAGCTCACTAATATTCCTAAGGAATATGCAGTGGAGGTGAAGAATAGATTTAAGGGACTAGATTTAGTAGACAGGGTCCCGGAAGAACTATGGACAGAAGTTCGCAACATTGTTCAGGAGGCGGCAACAAAAAACGTCCCAAAGAAAAAGAAAACCAAGAAGGCAAGATGGCTGTCTGCTGAGACATTGGAAGTAGCCCAAGAAAGAAGGAAAGCAAAAGGCAACAGTGACAGGGGGAGATATGCCCAATTAAATGCAAAATTCCAGAGGTTAGCCAGAAGAGATAAGGAATTATTTTTAAACAAGCAATGTGCGGAAGTGGAAGAAGACAATAGAATAGGAAGGACAAGAGACCTCTTCCAGAAAATTAGAAACATCGGAGGTAAATTCCAGGCAAAAATGGGTATGATCAAAAACAAAGATGGTAAGGACCTAACAGAAGCAGAAGAGATCAAGAAAAGGTGGCAAGAATATACAGAAGATCTGTATAGGAAGGATAATAATATTGGAGATAGCTTTGACAGTGTGGTCAGTGAGTTAGAGCCAGACATCCTGAAGAGTGAGGTTGAATGGGCCTTAAGAAGCATTGCTAATAACAAGGCAGCAGGAGACGACGGTATCCCAGCTGAACTGTTTAAAATCTTGCAAGATGATGCTGTCAAGGTGATGCATGCCATATGCCAGCAAATTTGGAAAACACAAGAATGGCCATCAGATTGGAAAAAATCAACTTATATCCCCATACCAAAAAAGGGAAGCACTAAAGAATGTTCAAACTATCGAAGAGTGGCACTTATTTCACATGCCAGTAAGGTAATGCTCAAGATCTTGCAAGGTAGACTCCAGCAATTCATGGAGCGAGAATTGCCAGATGTACAAGCTGGGTTTAGAAAAGGCAGCGGAACTAGAGACCAAATTGCCAATATCCGCTGGATAATGGAGAAAGCCAGGGAGTTTCAGAAAAACATCTATTTCTGTTTTATTGACTATTCTAAAGCTTTTGACTGTGTGGATCATAACAAATTGTGGCAAGTTCTTGGTGGTATGGGGATACCAAGTCATCTTGTCTGCCTCCTGAGGAATCTGTATAACGACCAAGTAGCAACGGTAAGAACAGATCACGGAACAACGGACTGGTTTAAGATTGGGAAAGGAGTATGGCAGGGTTGTATACTCTCCCCCTACCTATTCAACCTGTATGCAGAACACATCATGCGATGTGCTGGGCTTGAGGAATCCAAGGCTGGAGTTAAAATCGCTGGAAGAAACATTAACAATCTCAGATATGCAGATGATACCACTTTGATGGCTGAAAGCGAGGAGGAGTTGAGGAGCCTTATGACGAAGGTGAAAGAAGAAAGTGCAAAAGCTGGGTTGCAGTTAAACCTCAAAAAAACCAAGATTATGGCAACCAGCTTGATTGATAACTGGCAAATAGAGGGAGAAAAAGTGGAGGCAGTGACAGACTTTGTATTTCTAGGTGCAAAGATTACTGCAGACGCTGACTGCAGCCAGGAGATCAGAAGACATCTACTTCTTGGGAGGAGAGCAATGGCAAATCTTGATAAAATAGTTAAGAGCAGAGACATCACGCTGACAACAAAGGTCCGCATAGTTAAAGCAATGGTATTCCCTGTAGTAACCTATGGCTGTGAGAGCTGGACCATAAGGAAGGCTGAGCGAAGGAAGATAGATGCTTTTGAACTGTGGTGTTGGAGGAAAATTCTGAGAGTGCCTTGGACTGCAAGAAGATCAAACCAGTCCATACTCCAGGAAATCAAGCCAGACTGCTCACTTGAGGGAATGATATTAAAGGCAAAACTGAAGTACTTTGGCCACATAATGAGAAGACAGGATATCCTGGAGAAGAAGCTGATGCTAGGGAAAGTGGAAGGCAAAAGGAAGAGGGGCCGACCAAGGGCAAGATGGATGGATGATATTCTGGAGGTGACGGACTCGGCCGTGGGGGAGCTGGGGATGGTGACGGCCGACAGGAAGCTCTGGCATCCACACAGTCAAATCCTGCCTTTATTATTTTTATAAATAATTCAAGGTGGGGAACATACCTAATACTCCTTCCTCCTCCTATTTTCAACCACCCTGTGAGGTGAGTTGGGCTGAAGGAGAGTGACTGGCCCAAGGTCACCCAGCCGGAATTATGAAGAGCCAGTCTACTCACCGGCTCTTCATTTACTTATTTTATTTTTATTTTATTTATCAAATTTTTATCACCGCCCATCTCCCCCTCAAGGAGAGACCCTGGGCGGTTTACAATAAAAACAAAATTTAAAATTCAATACAAACTATCAATAATATAAATGGAAGATAGAAATATAAAAAGAATAAAATCCATATATTCTGCCACAGTCGTCAGAGCCGTCTTCAGTTTGCCATTTCTTCCCCAGAAGTCCTGTTGATGTAATGAATATAGATAGAAATAAAAGTACACTTGTGTGTGTGACTGGATTTGTTGCTTTTCTTCCCGAAAAGGGAAAGCAACTCTTTTGCCCTGAAATCCGAAAGAGTTTCAATTAATAAAGTTTTCAAAAGTATAAGATTCTCCCCCCTGATCAACTGCTGATACTTCATTTCTTTTCCTTACTATCCTTTTCTTAAAAAAAAAAGGGGGCTTCCTGTATTGTCATCCACATATCCACATAAAGCTGTGAGTAATGTTTCCTGTATTGAACAACTTTCATAATTCATTCAGAAGTGCTCCAGTTTGCTTTTCTATTTTTCAGCTATATAGAGTTTTGGTTAATGCATTTATGCTGAGCTTCATAAATCAAGAAAAATATGATTTCTCCTCCAATATCTCTTTCTTTCATTCCAGCAGCTGTTTTTTTGTAGACAATTCTGCAGGGCCAGATATTGAGACTCAGGACAAAAGACACACATGTTGAATAATGGCATTTTCCCTTGGTGGATTAGATTTAAAAGGTTTTAATCCCACAGACCTTACCATGGATTTTTACTAAATAAAATGCCCTGTGTTAATCTAGGGTTGTATCAAAGTTTGGACAGCTACTGTATGTCCTTGATGGAATATTACTCTGTGATAACAAGAATTGGTGATACCCAACAGCATTGAGAAACACATCCGCCTGGTGTTCAGAATCAGGCTGGGGGAGCTACAAGGAAAATATATTTGTCTGATTGGTTTAGCAATTGTATTTGGTCCTGTGCTTAGAATAATAATGTGAAATCCTATCATATCAGAACCACTGATCTGTCTGAGTTTGCTGGCCTGCTTCCATAATGTAAGCAATTCAATACTGGCTAGCTCCCTTTTAAAGGTTCAGCAACCTCCTGTTTGCGTTGCTGAGAGGAATCTGGGCTACCAATATATATGTGACATATGATGTTCACTTGATGTCATATTTGTTTTGCTAGGGGCTTTTCAAAAGCAAGTTTCAAAACCTCTGTACATCCAGTGGGGGCTATATCACATTAGGTTTGATGAAACTGCACAAGGATAAACAATCTCAATCTCAAAGCAAGATTCAGACTTAATAATTTATATTAGCAACAGCAGCTTTCACCTGTTTCCAGAGCAAGGTATTTGTTGAAACAAAGAAAACATTTAATTCATTCACAAGCATTGTAATGGAATACTTCTGATCTATTAGGCTTCTAAGAAAGGCTGCAGTGTTCTTACTTGTCATTAAGGTTACAGTCCAACACACTCTGACACAGGAGTGTCACTATTACCAGCAGAATGTTTTATAATAAAATATATTCTGCAAAATATATGTGCAAAATAGCAGACTTAATGCTTCCACACTTCTCTTGTAGGTGATAAAAGTTGCAATTCTAAGTATATTTTATAAGGAAAAAGGTCATATTGTACACCTGTTAAATTGGCAACAGTGCAATCCTATTTATTTCCACTCAGAAGCAAGTGATGCTGATTTACTTCAAAGTAGTGGGTATAAGATTGCAGCATGATTATGAGACACAGGGGGGGGGGGGTTGAAAACTAAAATGATGTCAGAGATGTTGCACTATAGGATTCTGTCATTTAAAAACTTGCTATTTCTTCCACATTTGGGTCATCTTTACTGCAGAGAAATTTAGCTCTGGCCTTGAGAAGGAGGAGGGAAATGTGAATGATTGCTCAGCCCTGGAAAAGTAGGCAATATGAGAAAGAGACTCAGAATAGCTCCACCTTGACATTGTTGTCCTTAAAAAAGAGGCAGTGAAGTTTTCTGGCAGATTTTCAAGATTATGTTAATATATCCTACAATATATCCTACAACAATAAAGGTGTAGGATACATTCCTGGAATATATATATATTATATTATATATATATATATATTGTATATATATTGTTGTAGGATATATAGTTGTAGGATATATATATATTGTAGGATATCTCTCTCTCTCTCTCTCTCTCTCTCTCTCTCTCTCTCTCTCTCTCTCTCTCTCTCTCTCTCTCTCTCTCTCTCTCCAGGTGGAATGGACATCCATTTTGGCAGTTGCTGGTGAAGATACCTGCAGTTAGCCTTACAATGTAGCTAGCACCAAGGGTTCCATATGGACATATTCAAGCATGCACAAGGCATCTGCTAGATATTTTGCAGCATGGCTTCTGCTAAAACCCAGCAGAATCTTACCATTGCTAGGAAGACAGTTTATATTTACTCTATTGGCAAGAAAGATTATTGCATTGACAGCAATATAAATGTAGAATATCTGGCTTTCTGGGTGTGTATGTATGTGTGTATGATACACATATATGTATGGTACACACACATCATTGCTGTATTAGTTGCAGATTTGGAAAAGCATTAAATAAATTTGGTGTAATAAAAATTCAGAGTTCGTTAATTCATCTCTGTGTAGGTTGGTGAAAAACTGGATATCATAACAGACCTTTTTACTGCTCTTCCATGAGGAGTAATCATATATTTTGAGGGGGTGGAAAAGAATCTTCATTATAAGTAATAAGCAGAGGGTTGCCATTATTTTTTACAAACTGGGAAGGTAATCAACAAATGTTTGTTCAAATTATTCATCAAAATTAATGTCAATATGAAAGAGAGAAAGCCTCAGCAATATATTATAATGACACACTGGAGGATTGCTTTGACATTACACAGGCAATCTCTCATTATGGCCACACAGCTCATGAAGGTGTATTTGTGCATTAGACTAAAACATTAATAATTTTCCAAGTCATTAATAGTGCACAGTTTCCCATAGAAGAGGTATTACATATGGACCTAGCATTGAAATGTTTCTCTTTCCTGAAATTGAAGGCTTGCTAAGAAAGTTGTGAATTTAGACAACTATCTAAAAAGACTTTTAGGTAAGGCAACCTTCTCCAATTGATTTGTCCATATCATCAGGGAATTTGGAAGTTATAGTTCCAACACAGTTAGATTAACCATTTGGAAAAAAACAGATATGAGGTTTAACATATTTATACTTTTATAAAGTTATGGGAGTTGGCTGCTCAACATGTGGTATATACATTTAATGTAAATTGCTTTTTCTATGGGATCTCTTAGTAAGTACCTTTAAAGTAAGTTTCTTGTCCTTTGCTCCCAGACAGATCTTCTGCCTTGTTTAAAATGAGAATCTTTACTGGTCTTAGGTGTGAGAAGCAGCAAGAAATTAATGGATCCATTAAGCAAATATCTTCTTTTTTGTTTGTTTTACTTCTCAACGTATTCTGATTAATGATAATGTTGGATGAATACATTTGAATTTGCATCTATTTGTAGATATCCTTGAAATATCCTGAAGCAAGTGTGCAGTTGGAGTAACCCAAAAATAAATAAAGGTGACATTTGTATTTAAAATAGATCCTTTGTTCTGAAAGGTGAAAAGTGCCAGGGGCAAATATGGAAAACATCTGTGCTCTTTTCTAGTTACAGATTGACATTATGGAGGAAGATCTTCTTTCTTATATCATTATTTATTACATATGGTAGTCCGTATACTTAAGTCAATAGTGAGTAATAATTCGATTACTTAGTGTTACTAATCAACAGAGGGGACCTAACTTGGTAATAGATTATAAAAGGATTGCATTAGCAGCATTCAAGAACAAACTTCCCTACTTGAATTATAATGTGAGAATCTGAAGCAACTACTAGCTATCTCAAGCATTTTTCATACCTCTATCCTCATATTCTTGCACTGTTTTCTTCTTGCAATCTCTGTTTTCTCCCTGAAAGGGGAAAAGTCTCTCTCTCTCTCTCTCTCTCTCTGTCTGTCTGTCTGTCTGTCTGTCTCTCTCTCTCTCTCTCTCGGTGTAGAGAAGTTGGGGGAAGGTTAATGTGCTCTTCCAAGACAGAAATTGTTTTTATTTATTTATTTGATTTATAACTCACTTTTCTTTCAGGAGCTCAAAGCAGCATACATAGTACTCATTCCTCCCATCTTTCCTCAAAACAGTAATGCTGTGAGGTAGACTGGTCTGCGAGAGCGGGACAGAGATGGTTACCAGCCAAAAGTCCCACAGTGAACTTCCCTGGCTGAGGGTGGTTTAGAACCCGTGTCTCCCTAATCCTAGTCAAACACCTTATCCACTGCACTATTACTGGCCAAACCATGATGCATGGTTCAAATATCAAGCTAAGTCATGAACTAGGAGTTCCTGGTAGTTATACTTTGAATTCTCAGAGTAGATCATACGCCAATCACAAACCTCCATTTACTGAAAGCAAACTGGTATTGTTATTCCCCACCAACTCACTAGCCTCTCTCATCTTATTTCTGTCCCACTAGCAGGTGAGCACAATTCCAAAAAGCACTGTGGATCCCACTTATATCCACTCGAGGTGTGACATCTGCAGGGTATATTTCGGGATTATGGATCTGGAGTGCCAGCCCCATAATCCACAATGTGTTACAGACTCTGTTTTACAGGCAATGAGGAATTCAATCGAGCATTCTATCTGGAAGGAAGTGATATTTTTATACTATCTGGGGTTTTTTTCTGCCTGCTGCCTATTTGTTTCTCAAAGTGTGAGTCCCTCCCACTTTAAAAACTGTATTCTTATTCAACTATCCCCAAGGGAGGAGTAGCCTGATGAGACATGACATTTTCACTTGTGGCCATTTGCAGTCCTTGGGCTGGGAAGGAAAGGCTATGATACAGAGTCAGCTTTCACAATCAAAGTTCAAAAGACCGAAGTACACATTCCTCCTAAGGCAGAGACACCTTCTATTTGTCACCCTCCTGTCTTTTCTCAGCACTGTCCCCATCATTTTTCTCCACAGAGGAAACCTGTTAAGGAAAAAAAGACAGAACAATGGTGTTTGTGGTAATGCTAGGAGCCATTTGTCTGGAAAAACCCCAGGACTCTCATTAAGTTACATGATACAAGGTTCCTCTTTCAAAAGACATGAGTGGAAATAAACACTCAGTGAATTCCATTGCTAATCTTTCAATTTTGCTATCCTGGAACAATTGTTCAGGGAAGAATTGTCCGGTGGGTGATACTTTTGGACAAGCATCATCATGTGTTTGCACTCTCCAGAAAATGTACTTTATTTTTCTCTAATTTCTTCCAGACATTTATCTACAAAAGCAAGTCTATACAACAATATTAATGAATGGTGACTGAGATAATATTTCAAGACTTTAGACTTGTAAGATAGACTGATAAAGCAAGACACTATGGAGACCTACTGAAAGAGGCTACATTTGTCAACCTAAATCAGGGGTGGGCAACGTCAGGCTGCAGGGCTCCCACCCACAAACCCCGCCCCTTCCACGCGATTGGCTCCCGCCCGCAAACCCCGCCCCCCAGTGCTTGTGATTGGCTCCTGCCCACAAACTCCGGCCCCCGGTCTGCAGAAATCCCATAAACCCTGCCCCCCACCCCCCCGGTCCCTGGTTATAAATATCCAAATGGCCCTTGGCAGAAAAAAGGTTCCCCACCCCTGACCTAAATATTTACTTCTTTTTCAGGTTTCTTTTTGTAATTTATTGCACTTTGCATTATTATTGCTACTCCTTCCATTTTTAGCAATGTGTTCCAAGGAAAGCATCTGTCTAGAATATAAAATATGATAACATTCTTAAAATATCTGAAAAGATGTCACACAGAAGAAAGTCAAGGTCTGTTCTTCATCATTCCAGAGTGCAGGACACAGAATAATGGATTTAAGTTCCAAGAAAGGAGACTCTGATTTTACCCAGGATATATGAATGAACCGTATTGTACATCTCCACCCCAGACTGGGCAATCAATATCAATCAATAATATTTATTTGGTCAATGACCAGCAAAATTTAAAAGGACAAAACCAGAGTGAAACAAAGAGATAATATACTACCAACTAATAAAATAGATCACATAATAATATAGCATTCACATTCAGTTATGGTGGAACCCCCTCCCCCAACTGCAATGGAGCTGGCTTAAATCTGGGTATCCCGGTTAGCATGTATATGTAAATGAGAGAGAGAAAGAGAGAAGGGGCTCTGGGGCATTTTTATACAATAAACCTAGATTTGAGTTGTCAAAAGTTTCTAACAACTTAATAAATCTGCCCAGCCTGGGTGTTTTTTATGCTGGAATTACTATTAAAAAATCTTACATATATAGTAAAATTAAAAAAAATTGATTATTGGATTAAAATGCTCCTTTAGTTCAGTGATTCTGACTGTTCTTTTTTTTTTTTCTGTGGGTGGGGGTTGTTCTTAAAGTCATTTTTCCTTCATTCTAAAGCACTTTATCATTTCATTAATAAAACACCTATGGCAAAGTGAATAGTTTTACAAATGCATTCTTAGATATACAGTATTTGTGCTAAAAAGGCTTTACCTTGACATATTAATGAAAGATTCTGGTTTTTAAAAAATGTACTTCCACACAATATTATTTTCTGTCTGATCTTATGAAATCCCATTTTCTGAGATGGTATTCAAACTGAACAATGTGAGTTTCCTGTCACCCATTTACTCTAACAAATCACTTTTTGGGATGAGTTTTCATTGGTATGAGACAAATTATTAAGAAGAAAATATACCTATGTAAGAATATTAAGGATTGGACATTGCCTCATTAGAACCACTCCCTCCCAATTCTTTTCTTTTTAAAGATC
Source organism: Charina bottae (assembly GCA_023362775.1). Classification (NCBI taxonomy): domain Eukaryota; kingdom Metazoa; phylum Chordata; class Lepidosauria; order Squamata; family Charinaidae; genus Charina; species Charina bottae. Next base: position 66,737,763 of record JALMGJ010000005.1, on the reverse strand, counting down.
CTACTTTAGGGCCATTCATCATATACTCCTAACTAATCTGGACTAAATCATGCCATTACACAGCTGAACAGGTTGGTTATTTAGCAATGTGAAAACAAATAGCATCAGTCCATTGTATTAGTAGTGTGGGAACATGTCCCTTCTCTTCTGCAATTGGAAGAGCAGAGGATTGGAAGATATCTGGTGCTCCTTCTCTGCTGCAGTATTCTTACAGTGCAGCACAGAAAGTAAATAGCATTCTTAATTGTTTGGATAACATATGGACATATGTTCCTCCTCTATAGACATCTGGTGCCTCTTTGTGACCACTCTTTAAGTGATGCCCAAAAGGAAAGGTTGTTGAGATTTTTTGCAAGTCTTAAGTAGGTCTACAAATCCAAATGGCATTTTGATTGTGTTTCTTCCTCTCCTTAAAAAAAATGCAGATTCCAGAACTATGGGAACTCTGTTGAAATATCATGGAAGTCTTGTTTAGTGAACCGTTCTTTTGAAGCGTGGTACAGTTAATGTGGTTAGCAAACTTATGTCTGGGTAGTGCAATTGAAGTCCCCCAATAAAGATCTGCTGGCAGATGAACCATCAAATATAGAAGACTCCTGAACTCAGAAAGGAATAAGTGAGGAAAGAGTAGCTTTTGTTTACTTGCCTCCCTCAATGTTTTTATTCTTTATTCTTTATGAAAACCTAAAAAAAGTATTAGCATGAATAAAGTACAAAACCTCTTGACCCACTGCACTGTTGCAAATCATGGCATTCTATCGATTCATTCTATTGATATTATTGCATAATTAGCAAAAAATGAGGCTAGTGCAATATGGAGTTAGTATTTGTGCAAAGGGACCTCTGTTGGCTCTGGTGATAAGTCTTGAAGGGGTAGCATTTCCCCTAAAATATCAACTTGAGGGCCTTCCTGGATTCACAGCTGCCACTAGGTTGAGGTTATGGCCAGGGACTTTGGCTGGTAGGCCAGTTGTGGTTCTCTGTGGAGCAGGACACCCTAGCCATTGTGAGTCCTGCACTTATCTTCTTTGATTACTGCAATATTTTGTGCATGGGGCTGCCTTTGAAGACGCTGAATAACTGTCTCTGGTACAAAAAGTAGTGGCCTATATATTGGTAAATCAAAGACACTATAGGCACATAACACCTGCTTTACAGCCACTGCATTTATTACCAATAGATTTCCCATTTATCTATCTATCTATCTATCTATCTATCTATCTATCTATCTATCTATCTATCTATCTATCTATCTATCTATCACATTTGTATCCCGCCCATCTCCCCCACAAGGAGGGACCCTGGGCAGTTCTATGAAAGGAACAGGACTTCCAGATGGTCTACATAAATATCATAGATAATTTTTTTCCTATGGTATACAGAAAAAGAATAGTCTAAATTTATCATCTCCTGCTTTGTATATGAAATATCTATCTATCTATCTATCTATCTATCTATCTATCTATCTATCTATCTATCTATCTATCTATCTATCTATCTATGGTTCCAAATAGCAATTGAAAGTGCTGGTTTTAACCTATAAAACCTACTGTATGTGGCTTGGTTCCTAGGTACTTGCTGGACCACTTCCTCATTTTTACATAATTCTGATTCATTGTGATTACTTCTCACAAATTTTGCATAGATGATCTTGATTTTGTCTAAGAATTTCAAATCCTGTTATCTTTCTCAAGGTCCCTCCTTTTTTGAAATCACTTTTTATTTTTCCAGTTATTTGCAAATACCCTAGCCCTATACCAATTTTCTCTAAATTTGATATTTTTCTTCCATTAATAATCCCATTGTTGCATTTCAATTGTTCTGTTCAGATTCTGCATCCATTTGATCATATAGTACTTCCTGAATCATACTTCACCAGCAACTTATAAATAAGTCCCAGTAAACAATCTGAATTTTGTGTGATAGGTTTTTCAAATTTGCACAAATCTCTAGATGTTCCACCTTGTCTTTGTAATTCCTTTAGGACTATACTGCTTTTTTGTTGATACAGAAACCAGAGAGGTGGTTCTGGCTATTCTGAAGATGGCATCTCAAAGGACTTCAACTTTGTTTTATTATTAATTAACCCTTGCAATCTTTATAGATTATTATTCCCCCATTGGTCAAATTTCTTTGTATGCTCTCCTTCATAAGATGATATATAGATGATAGATAGATAGATAGATAGATAGATAGATAGATAGATAGATAGATAGATATTTCATATACAAAGCAAGAGATGATAAATTTAGACTATTCTTTTTCTGTATACCATAGGAAAAAAAAAATCTATGATATTTATGTAGACCATCTGGAAGTCCTGTTCCTTTCATAGAAGCAATCCAACCATTTGGTGCTGTAATCCAATCCATTTTCCATATTAAACAAGCATGATAGTACAATTTAAAATGTAGCATTGCTAGTACATCTTGATCTTTCACTTTTGTAGGAACTTACCTAAGTTCTTTTATAATACCATATAAAATTTGTTGATTATTTATGCCAATCACTTAATATTTTGTCTTCAATTCTTATTGGGATAATTTAAAACAAACAAACAAACAAAAAAATTAAGGCTTGGTAAAATGTCCATTTTTACTGCTGTGAATCTTCCTACCAGAACAGTTTCAACATTTTCCATTTTAAGATATCTACCATTATACTTTTCAAGTCTGGGAATAATTGTTCTTGAATTATATTTTATTATACAGTACTTTGTTAAAGAAATTCCCCAATACGTAATTTTTTGATAGTAATGTTGAATCCCATTATTTGCTCTATTTACTGCTTTCCATCTGCAGATAAGTTCCATATCAATATTTGAGATCTGTTCTTATTATTTAGATATCTAGATAATAAACTGTACTGCTGTATATATTCCATTATCAGTTCTAAATAATCCTTTGAATGGGTAACTATAAGTACAACATCATCTCCATATAATTTTAATTTATGCTCCTGGTTGGATAATTTAATTATTGAAGTACTATTTCTTGTTGCCAATGGTTCTAATTCCAATAGAAATAAAGAGAGAGCAAGGGAACAGCCATGTCTCATTCCCTTCATTACATTTTTGTGATAAAAGTTCATTATTTATTCATTCATTTGATTTATATAGCCGCCCACCTCACTTTTACGTGACTCTAGGAGGCTTAAGGTAAAGGTAAAGGTTCCCCCTGCACATTTGTGCAGTCGTGTCTGACTCTAGGGGCCGGTGCTCATCTCCGTTTCTTAGCCGAAGAGCCAGCGTTGTCCGAAGACGCTTCCACGGTCATGTGGCCGCATGACACGCGCGGAACGCTGTTTTCTATTTTTTATTTTTATTTTTATTTTTATTTTATTTTATTTTATTTTTTCTATTTTTTATTTTTATGTTTCTATTTTCACTTGTTTTTAAATTGTGTATTTTGTGTTTTTATTTGTTTTATTCTAGGAGGCTTACAATAAAACAAATAAAAACACAAAACACACAATACAAAAACAAATAAAAATAGAAACATGTAGCAGCTGGGCTTAACCAAATCTATCACCCACACAACCAGGAGACAGGCTCTAACCCACACCCAGGGCTCTGGGCTTCGGCACAAAGCCAAGTCCTTTACTCTTAGCTTGGTCATTTGTTATTTATAAATACTCTGTATCCATGTAAGTATTTGTGCAGAAGGGACAATCCATATACTCTGTATCCATGCAAGAAAGGTCATGCCACAGTTCTTCTTAGCTTAGAAATTAAACCAAATGCTTGTGAAAAGACTTGTCAGATCACTGTACACTGACCAGGAAGCAACAGTGAGAACACTCTACAGTGACACAGATTGGTTCAGGATCAGCAAGGGTGTTAGACAGGGATGCACTTTATCTCCATTCCTTTTCAACCTCTATGCTGAAGTGATCATGCATAAATTAGACCTAGAGTTGCTTGATATTGGAGTGAAGATTGGTGGAAGAACCATAAATAATTTGAGGTACGCAGATGATACAACATTATTGGCTGAAAATAAGGAAGATCTGGAAAAAATGATTTTGAAAATCAAGGAAGAGAGTGAAAAAATTGGACTGAACCTTAACATCAGGAAAACAAAGATAACGACAACAGCAGCAGATGGACAAGTGATGTTTAAAATTAACAATGAGGATATTGAATCAGTCCAGGATTTCATCATCAAAAATTGTTCACGATGGCAAATCCACACCTGAAATCAAACGCAGGATAACTTTAGGCCGCACTGCAATGGTCAGCATGAATAAGATATGGAGGAGCAAAGATATCACCCTAAATACAAAAGGCAGACTAGTCTTTCCTATAATGATGTATGGGTGTGAGTGTTGGACAATAAGAATGCATGACCGAAGAAGAATTGATGCATTTGAATTGGGGTGCTGGCATAAATTGTTACGTTTACCATGGACAGCCAGAGAAACCAACAGAGAAGTGCTGGACTGTATAAAACCAGATACATCACTAGACGCCAAAATTGTAAGACTACGGCTGACTTACTTTGGCCATGTCATGCGTGCAAACTCACTAGAGAAGTTGATGATGCTAGGAATTGTTACCGGAACAAGAAGAAGGGGCAGGCCAAGAATATGCTGGCTCGACACCATCAAAACAGATACCAAGATGAACATCCAGCAATTGAAAGAAGCCATGCTTGATAGGGCAGCATGGAGAGCTCTCGTCCATAAAATCACCAAGAGTCGGACACGACTGAATGGTTAAAGACAAGACAAGACAAGCTTATAAAAATACTTGGGGTAATAAAAAAGAGAGAAAAAAATCATAAGCACTGTTTGATGTGCTACAGTATGTCTTAGACAGAAATTGTGCAAATTCACGAAGATCTGCAACAGGCATATTGGACTGTGTTTGAAGAGGCTCAGGTTGAAGTCCCCAATTGACCATAGAGCTCATGGATGACTTTGAGCCAGTCATTCTCTCTGAGCTTACCTTACCTTACAGGCTCATTGTTACATTGCAATACATACATACATACATACAGTACATACATTCAGCACATGTGCCATAACATAACAGGCGATCACTCGTAGCCGAGTAGGATTGTCTTCCAAAGGTAAAATTTTAACGGTGGATCCGTAAGTGGCTATAAAGGCCAATTCTGGATCCGCACAACCTCCCACAATGAGGGCATATGTTTCCGGGTGGGAGACGGTCATGATGAGGATTTGCCTGACGTGCCTTCCTTTTAGCTCTTGTCTCCTTTACACCCTGTACTCGTGCTTCTTCAAAGTCCATAGCGCCATTAATAAAGAATGACCTCCAATTGAAACGCTCATGAGTTAGGGCTTCCCAGTTCTCAATGTTGATATTACATTTTTTTAAATTAGCTTTGAGAGTATCTTTGAATCTCTTTTGCTGTCCACCAATATTCCGTTTTCCATTCTTAAGTTGGGAGTAAAGTAACTGCTTTGGAAGACGATGGTCAGGCATTCGAACAACATGACTGGTCCAGCGAAGTTGATGTTGAATGATCATTGTTTCAATGCTGGTGGTTTTCGCTTCTTCTAATACGCTAACATTAGTCCGCCTATCTTCCCAAGTAATTTGCAGAATTTTTCGGAGGCAGCGTTGATGGAATCTTTCAAGAAGTTGGAGGTGGCGTTTGTAGAGGGTCCATGTTTCACAGGCGTACAGAAGGGTTGGTAGTACAATGGCTTTGTAAACAAGCATTTTGGTCTCCCTGCGAATGTCCCGATCCTCAAACACTCTACGCTTCATTCGGGAGAAAGCTACACTCGCAGAGCTCAGGCGATGCTGAATTTCAGCGTCGATGTCGGCTTTTGTAAATAGATGGCTGCCGAGATAAGAAAAGTGGTCGACATTTTCTAGTGACACACCTTTAAGCTGGATTGATGGCGCTGCAGAGGGATTGGTTCGAACTTGCTGGTAAAGCACTTTGGTTTTTTTAATGTTAATCGAGAGGCCGAGCTTTTCATATGCTTCTGCAAAGATGTTTAGGATAGTTTGAAGATCTTCCTCGGAGTGTGCACAGACTACGTATATTGAAGTTCTATAACAGAAGTTGCAATTACCTTATTTTTTGCTTTCAGCCTACTAAGATTAAAAAGCTTTCCATCTGTTCGATATATAATTTCTACACCAGTAGGAAGTTTCTCTTCAACAAGGTGTATAATCATAGCGATGAAGATAGCGAATAAGGTTGGAGCAATAACACATCCCTGTTTAACGCCGGATTCCACTTTAAATGGATTGCTTTGAGAGCCATTGTTATTCAGGATTGTTGCCATCATGTCGTCATGGAGTAGCCGCAAGATGTTCACAAATTTATCAGGGCATCCGATTTTCAGAAGGATGGTCCAGAGAGCAGTACGATTTACAGTATCTCCTAGATAACAATTATCTCCTAGATAACAATTGAAATATAAATGACCTGAGGATGTGCTGTCACAAATGATGAATTTGTGAAGAAGAAGTTCATGAGAAGTTCACTTCATTTGATTATACTAGTAATATCTGGAAAATGTAAACAACAGTTTCTTGAGAAATAGTTTGAGAAATCTTTTTACCATCACAAGAACAATATCAGGACAGGTTTTCTAAGAGAGAAAGTACAACTATATAGTTAGTGATTTTAAATGAGAGAGCCATTCTAGCTGTTTCAGCACCTTAGCTCTTTTTCAGGCTTGGCAGCACATTATACCTGTTGGCTTTACATTTGTGAAGTTGTACCTTTGCCCATCTGGAAAAGATTGTTTCCATTTGCTCTTTTACAGGAAGCTCATTTGCAAAGTTGTGAAATTACAGAACTATGCCATCTATTTTCTAGGTCACTTCAATTAACTTTCTGAGATTTGTTATAGAAAAGAATATGATTTGTCTCCACTTGGTTCACCTGACAATTTCCTCTTTATTACTTTTTCTCTATGGTATGAGATAAAAGATTGCCATATTGTCCTTAGAGCTGATTCACTAAGTTGGCAGAACTCCATCTTCTAGAGTAAGAAGCTTTTAGTTAAGTTTCTCCTCCACTCAGTTGTTTTCTCTTAATCTATCAGTTTTATTACCACTTATGTTGTCTTGTTTGCTTTTTCTCATTTACTCTATCTGAATATGAAAAAAAAATCAATGGCAGTAGAACATTTGGACATATAATCAGTCAATCATGACATTCTAGATGTCCCCAGCTTGGTGTCCTCTAGTTATATTGGGACTGTGGATTCCCAGAATTCAACAGTCAGCACAGCCAATATTAGGCAAGTTTCAATTCTCCCCAGACTGTTTCTTCTTCCACCTAGTAACACTGGAATCCCAGAACGGGATAAAATTTGCAGCCAGAGTAAATACTTCTGAGGTCATCATATCCGAGGGATAAGCTGTTTTAAATTCTGAACTTTCTTAAAGAAGAAAATTGCCTACAACAATTTTTTTGCCTTATTCACCCCAGCTTGTCCCATGTTAGATAGACAGAAACTTTATTTCGCTCATTGACCAATAAAATACATTCTATAAAACAAGCAAAGGTATCCCCTAGTATCAATAACTGTTAAGAACCATTTGTAGGTGAAGCTTACACATACTGTAGCAGAATTTTGCTACTTTCAAAGAAATACATTTATCTTCGTTGTTTAACAGATAACGTAAGTAAAAATTATCAGAGTGCCCCAGGAATTTAAACAAAAGAGGGGTAATCAGCTCGTGGCAAATGTCTCTGTAAAACTGACAATACAAGAGAACGTGGGCCGTGGTCTCTATAGCACCCGTGTCACAGGGGCAAAAATGGGTTTCATATGGGATTTTCTTATATTTCCCCTCCAAAACAGCTGTGGGGAGGGCATTCAAATGGGCTAGTGATAGGGCTTTCCTAAATTTGGGAACTGTAATGTAGTATAGATATGGATCTGGTTTGGACAGTAAGATTTGATTATTGACAAATATATTACGAGAAAAAGCAGCAATTTCTGTTTGGCCTTCTATATCTAAGATCCTTTGCCTTAGTAGTGATCTAGCTTGGTCTGACTCTAAGGCTAAGATGGCATCACTGGAGAAACCACAGAGGCTCAGTCTCTTTTGGATACCTGTTTCCCAGGAAGATTTAAAATTATCTGCCAATATTAGATGGGTCAGTCCACTGGGGTTGTGATGTAATTTTAACCAGTAGGTAAAGATATTTATCCAGAGGTTAGATTCAAGTTTACTGACCCCTGTTCCCGTCGAGGTACAGCATTTGGAACACAGCAGGTGACCTGGAAAATATTTCTTAGAAATTTTGTTTGGATTCTTTCTAAGTCATGTTGTTATATGGTCCTAGTTGACCCCCGTATAGCAGTTGTGCTCGAGCTTTAGCTGCAAACAACTTAATTGCAGCAGGGATAAACTGTGCTCCTCTGGTAAAATAATACGTTTGGATAGCTGATGCAGATCTCTGTGCATTGCGAGTTACATTGTCCAGGTGGGCATTTCTGCTTCCTGTAGCTTGAAAAACTATCCCTAGATATCTAAATATCTTAACCTGCTCAATGGGCTGCTTCCAGTTTCTCTGTTTTGGATGTTTGGAGAAAGTAAGTATCTTAGTTTTGGTGTAATTTATTATTAATTCCTCCTCCATACAGTAATGCATAAGTGATCTCAAGGCTTTTTTGAGGCCAATAGAAGTTAATGACATCATCGGCATAGAGTAATAAATTGACATGTCTTTGAGAAAATTTAGGGGGATGAAAAGTGGAGTTACTTAAATGAGGGACCAATGAGTTTATACAGTATAATAGTTGAATAAAACTGGAGCCAATACACATCCCTGTCTGACTCCCTTCCTTACAGGTATTTCCTTTGTGACATGTCCTTGGCTACTGCACCTGACTTTCTATCTTGTATTCTCGTGTATTTTAATGAGTAGCAGGAGTAGGAGTTTGTCAATTGTGGAATTTTTCAGTTTATACCACAGTTTGGTTCTAGATACTGTGTCAAAAGCTGACCTAAAGTCAATAAATGCTGCATAAAGGGATTGTCCTGATTTATGGGTATACTTTTCTACTAAATGTTGCAGCACCAAAGAATGGTCTAACGTTGATCGTCCTACTCTAAATCCAGCCTGTTCATCCATCAGAATGTCTTCAGATTCAAGCCAATCATTTAGTTTCTCCAGGAGATGTTTAGCATACATTTTGCAGATCTGACTTAACAAACTAATTGGGCGGTAGTTACTGTAGCTGGGTCATCTCTCCTGCCCTTCTTATATATTGGTATTATAATAGCCAAGCCCCAATCCTTTAGTATCATGGCTGAACTGTCTATTGCAGTGAAAAGTGAGGCTAGCACTGGGATCCACCATTCCAAATTATTATTTATTCCTTCATGCATAATAAAGTCTGAACCAGGGGCTTTCCCTGGTTTGAACTGTTTAATTATATTTCTGATCCTTGAGCATGAGGCTAGGGGCCAATGGGAGAGGGAGGTCACATCCATCTCCAACTCTGCCAGGGAATTCTCCACTTGACCATATAGGGTAACAAAATGTTATTCCCATATACTGACTGGTATATGTGGTGAAGAGCTATAAATATTGTTAGAAAAAGAAGGGGCTACCAACCTCCAAAAGATAGCAGGGTTTTTCGCACCAGCGGCCCCTATCAAGCATTGCCAGGATACCCTCATAGCATTCCTTTTTTATTTTTGACAGGTTAACTGTTTATACTGTTTTTTCAACGTCATTAACTCAGAAATTGTACAAGAACCAGGATTCTCTTTGTATAATTAAAAATGGCAGTTTAGAGAATTCCAAGCTCACGACATTCATGGTTGAACCAGGCATGACGTATTCTTGGATCATGCCTAATTGTAACAGACTGGGGGGCTGTTAACAATGATTGAAATAATTTGGTCAAGTTATTAAAATTAGCCAGTATGATGTCTTCTGACTTACCCTCCACTATTGCTGAATAAAGAGACTTGGCTGGTTTCCTAGTAACGGAATTAGTAACTATTGCTGCTTGCTGAGATGTCCATTTATGGGGCAAAGGTCATCAGCCACTGTTGCAACATGACAAGAAGTTAGAAACAATATATCAGAGATTTTCAGGCACAGAGTAATGGGGAAATGGTCACTTTCAGGTCGACTGACAATTACAAACACTCAGATAAACTTTCAAGAATCTGTTACTATAACCTACAACAATAAAAGACATCCCTGAAACCACTGCTGTTGCTGTGGGGTACTTATCGTGACTTGAAGGAAGCTGCAGTTAGAGTAATGCGTAAACCAAGAGCTTCATTCACATGAACTTTGACTACATTTACCATTTGTATATCTCATATAAGGAGATGATGCATTATACAACTGGCCTTCCTCATCCTCCCAAGTTTACAAAGCTTCCCTCTATGTTAGCCCAACAAGGTAGACCAGACTAAGAAACCAATGCCATATAGGTCCTAACTGCTTTTATCGTAACATCTATAATAACAGAATCTTGCAAGTCTAAATGTGCTTCCCCCTCCTTCCATTTATCTTTGTGTGAACTAGAGAGGGGCTTGTTTGAGATGTTTTCTCAAGTTAGTTTCTTGGCCTGGGCTCAAGCCCCGCTTATTTGACCATTGCCTTGGTAGTGGCTCATCCTCCTGTCCTTCAGGACCATTCCCTATGTCCTCTATACTATATTACTATCCAAATATTAAACATGGGTGTGTACAAGTAGAAAACAAGCCCCTATTGACCTTTTTCTGCATAACTTTTTCAAGTTGTCTTTGAAAGTTCTAGGCCCAGGGATTTATGCATGTGTGGCATTTCTCCATGAAATTTCACACTCAGTATATTTAATTATCTCCAGCAAAGGAGATCGTTACCTTGTCGTGGTGCTGGAGCTTGAGCACCTCAATGAAACCATGAGCTAAACCGTGAAGGGACACCCAAGACGGGAAGGTCGTGGCAGAGAGGTCAGACTAAATACGATCCCTGGGGAAGGTAATGGCAACCCACCCCAGTATTCTTGCCATGAAAACTAAATGGATCAGTACAACCAAAGATATGTCGGTATACCATCGGAAGATGGGACTCCCAGGTCGGAAGATGGTCAAAATGCTACTGGGGAGGAACAGAGGATACGTTCAACTAGCCCCAGATGTGATGACGCAGCTAGCTCAAAGCCGAAAGGACGGCTAGCGGCCGACGGTGCTGGTGGTGAACGACGAATCCGATGTTCTAAAGATCAACACACCATAGGAACCTGGAATGTAAGATCTATGAGCCAGGGCAAATTGGATGTGGTTATTGGTGAGATGTCAAGATTAAATATAGACATTTTAGGTGTCAGTGAACTGAAATGGACTGGAATGGGCCACTTCACATCAGATGATCACCAGATCTACTACTGTGGACAAGAGGACCACAGAAGAAATGGAGTAGCCTTCATAATTAATAATAAAGTGGCTAAAGCAGTGCTTGGATACAATCCAAAAAACGATAGAATGATCTCAATTCGAATTCAGGGTAAGCCATTTAACATCACAGTGATCCAAATATACGCCCCAACCACAGATGCTGAAGAAGCAGAAGTAGATCAGTTCTATGAGGATCTGCAGCACCTACTAGATAATACACCAAAAAGAGATGTTATTTTCATTACAGGAGACTGGAATGCTAAGGTGGGTAGTCAGACGACACCTGGAATTACAGGCAAGCATGGTCTGGGAGAACAAAATGAAGCAGGACATAGGCTGATAGAATTTTGCCAAGACAACTCACTGTGCATAACAAACACTCTCTTCCAACAACCTAAAAGACGACTTTATACATGGACTTCACCAGATGGTCGACACCGAAATCAGATTGACTACATCCTTTGCAGCCAAAGGTGGCGGACATCTATACAGTCGGTAAAAACAAGACCTGGAGCTGACTGTAGTTCAGATCACGAACTTCTTATTGCAAAATTTAGAATCAGACTAAAGAGAATAGGGAAGACCCACAGATCAGTTAGATATGAGCTCACTAATATTCCTAAGGAATATGCAGTGGAGGTGAATAATAGATTTAAGGGACTAGATTTAGTAGATAGGGTCCCGGAAGAACTATGGACAGAAGTTCGCAACATTGTTCAGGAGGCGGCAACAAAAAACGTCCCAAAGAAAAAGAAAACCAAGAAGGCAAGATGGCTGTCTGCTGAAACACTGGAAGTAGCCCAAGAAAGAAGGAAAGCAAAAGGCAACAGTGATAGGGGGAGATATGCCCAATTAAATGCAAAATTCCAGAGGTTAGCCAGAAGAGATAAGGAATTATTTTTAAACAAGCAATGTGCGGAAGTGGAAGAAGACAATAGAATAGGAAGGACAAGAGACCTCTTCCAGAAAATTAGAAACATCGGAGGTAAATTCCAGGCAAAAATGGGTATGATCAAAAACAAAGATGGTAAGGACCTAACAGAAGCAGAAGAGATCAAGAAAAGGTGGCAAGAATATACGGAAGATCTGTATAGGAAGGATAATAATATTGGAGATAGCTTTGACGGTGTGGTCAGTGAGTTAGAGCCAGACATCCTGAAGAGTGAGGTTGAATGGGCCTTAAGAAGCATTGCTAATAACAAGGCAGCAGGAGACGACGGTATCCCAGCTGAACTGTTTAAAATCTTGCAAGATGATGCTGTCAAGGTGATGCATGCCATATGCCAGCAAATTTGGAAAACACAAGAATGGCCATCAGATTGGAAAAAATCAACTTATATCCCCATACCAAAAAAGGGAAGCACTAAAGAATGTTCAAACTATCGAACAGTGGCACTTATTTCACATGCCAGTAAGGTAATGCTCAAGATCTTGCAAGGTAGACTCCAGCAATTCATGGAGCGAGAATTGCCAGATGTACAAGCTGGGTTTAGAAAAGGCAGAGGAACTAGAGACCAAATTGCCAATATCCGCTGGATAATGGAGAAAGCCAGGGAATTTCAGAAAAACATCTATTTCTGTTTTATTGACTATTCTAAAGCCTTTGACTGTGTGGATCATAACAAATTGTGGCAAGTTCTTGGTGGTATGGGGATACCAAGTCATCTTGTCTGCCTCCTGAGGAATCTGTATAACGACCAAGTAGCAACGGTAAGAACAGAGCACGGAACAACGGACTGGTTTAAGATTGGGAAAGGAGTACGGCAGGGTTGTATACTCTCACCCTACCTATTCAACCTGTATGCAGAACACATCATGCGACATGCTGGGCTTAAGGAATCCAAGGCTGGAGTTAAAATCGCTGGAAGAAACATTAACAATCTCAGATATGCAGATGATACCACTTTGATGGCTGAAAGCGAGGAGGAGTTGAGGAGCCTTATGACGAAGGTGAAAGAAGAAAGTGCAAAAGCTGGGTTGCAGTTAAACCTCAAAAAAACCAAGATTATGGCAACGAGCTTGATTGATGACTGGCAAATAGAGGGAGAAAAAGTGGAGGCAGTGACAGACTTTGTATTTCTAGGCGCAAAGATTACTGCAGACGCTGACTGCAGCCAGGAAATCAGAAGACGTCTACTTCTTGGGAGGAGAGCAATGGCAAATCTTGATAAAATAGTTAAGAGCAGAGACATCACACTGACAACAAAGGTCCGCGTAGTTAAAGCAATGGTATTCCCTGTAGTAACCTATGGCTGTGAGAGCTGGACCATAAGGAAGGCTGAGCGAAGGAAGATAGATGCTTTTGAACTGTGGTGTTGGAGGAAAATTCTGAGAGTGCCTTGGACTGCAAGAAGATCAAACCAGTCCATACTCCAGGAAATCAAGCCAGACTGCTCACTTGAGGGAATGATATTAAAGGCAAAACTGAAGTACTTTGGCCACATAATGAGAAGACAGGATACCCTGGAGAAGAAGCTGATGCTAGGAAAAGTGGAAGGCAAAAGGAAGAGGGGCCGACCAAGGGCAAGATGGATGGATGATATTCTGGAGGTGACAGACTCAACCATTGGGGAGCTGGGGATGGTGACGGCCGACAGAAAGCTCTGGCGTGGACTGGTCCATGAAGTCACGAAGAGTCGGAAACGACTGAACGAATAAACAACAACAAAATATTTAATTATGTGGAATCCATTCACATATAGAAGCATAAATAGGCTATTATTACTTATTGAAATATGTCACAGGAAAAAATATTTATTTAAACTCATTTTAAGTAAGAAGACTATATATGTAAGGAAATGTGTGCAAATGGTGTTTTTGTTGGAAATGCCAAATGATACATACTTTCTTGGAATAATTCTCACTGTATATAGTGGGAATTAATTCTGAGTAAACATGCTTAATATGACACTGAAGTCTATCAGCTTCTCTGTGATTGAGTAAAACAAAGAACCAAAAAGAATTTCAAGGAACACAGGAAATCTTCATAATTCAGGTTGCCTATTACCTCATATAAAGAACTGTGATTCTGCCATTGATCTGCTTAAAAACAAGTTTCAATCAGCTGCTAAGATTATCTAAGTTCAATCTCTTTTTTCTGTATAATTTTATATTTCCTATATGCCCACTCATTGTACTTCAGCAAATACAATTGAAAAGAGAGCTCATTTTGAACCAATCTCATTTCCTTGAACATAAAGGTTACTAGTTTGGGGAGAGAGTATCCTTCCATGTTTTTTATATTCTATTGCAGCCTATTCTTTTCATTCTGAATTAATAGAAAATGTGTATCTTTGATAGAAAGCTTTGAAGGCAACTCCTGGGTTTTTCTTCTGTCCTCAACTTCTCATTTTTCTGCTGTCACAATTTTGTTTTATGATTGTCTGGTAAATATACTCTCAGATATCTGGCTGGAAATTAATCAGATGACAGTAAAAGCAACAGAGGGAAATGAAATAGAACAGTAAAACCATCAGCAAATCCAGCATCTTGGTCAGAGCCCTGGAGTCCTGTTTAGAATAAATGTAGGTCTGTTTCCCACAATGCCCCAGAGTGATGCTCTATCCAAAGCAATTGAGTTAAGCATGGCTGTTGGCATTGCTCAGGACATAACCTGAATGTTTCTGGTTGTGTCTGCTATTTTTTGTGGAAGCCAGCAATTGCCCCTGAGAGATACCCACCATTGGGTCCCACAGAAGAAAGGGGAATCAATGCCCAGGGTCTCCTTGAGTCCGGAGCTGTGATTTAAGTGAGAGGCCTCTTTAGACACTTAACAACCTTTCAAAAGTTACAAGAAACAAACACAAAAGAGGTAACCTTCCTGAAGCATGGAAAAAGAATGGAGAAGAAATCATGGGCTTCCAGCTTGACAACAGAATAATTTGAGAAACATAAATATGTATGTGGAATAGAAATAGAGATAATCTGACAGCCAAAAAGTCCTCTCCTGTTTACAAGTACAAATATGCAGCCAGACATATCTAATTCTTTAGACCCAAACTGTGACCCCAAGGGCCTCTCCAAAAGTTACTACTGAAGTTTTATTGTGATGAAAAGAGGGAACGTTTGTTTGTTTGTTTGTTTATTTATTTATTTATTTATTTAGATTTATCACCACCCATCTCTACCATGGCAGACTCTGGGCAGTTTACAAATATAGGACATCCGTGACCGTATTAACTGTATTTTGTTTTAAACGATATTTAACCATTGTTCAGTCTTCATTCACCTTTTGATTGGCATGTCAATCAAAGGCCAATTGTGGGCCTCAGCTTGAAACAGGTTGCTTACTGTTCCCCTAATTCTCTTTGTTACCTCGGAGGAACCAAAACTGAGCCTAGAGGAAAAGTCTGGATAACTGACTTGGAGTGTGAGGATGAGGTAAGAGAGAGACTGTGGGTCAGATCGGCAAAGCAGTGAGTTGATCAGATTAATGATGCAAAGCCAAAATCATTGAAACATCTTTTTTTTCAGGGAGAAAGCATGATGAAGGAGCAGCCACCAGAGATGATATGCCCTTCTTCAAAGACCTCTGCAAGTAATGGATATAATCAAATAGATATTTATTAGCTATTACAAAATTAGTCTACTGATGGCCAATGCAAAGGATTCACTTTTAACTGTGGGAAGTAAATACATGAATTCTGAAGCTGTAAAAAAATAGTGAGGAGCCTTATCAGAAGAGAAATTGTGTCTCTAGACAAGCTCTCAGTTTTATCACAGCTTCATTTTAAGTTGTGAAAAATGTTCGATCCAGTACAGATAATATTCCTCAGAAAAGTGGCAAGATTAAGCTTTTTTCCCTTATTACCTTGCAAGGATTTGGAAATACAGGCCAGCTAGTGGGCAAAGTTGTTGGTTGGATTATTACTAGATGTAAACAGCCTTTCAAAAATCTCCACCAATTTGTAGGCCGAGAAGGGAGATAGATGATTCCTAGAAATTTCTCCAGGGGAAGGAGAAATACTGCAACAATTTCTCAGAAGCAGGATTCCACTTTAAACAGTGCAAGTAGCACCGCTACTGGAAAAGCCCATTGGGAGTAAATCCCTTATGATGTGTTTCCTTGTGATTTTATAGAAGAGTAGGCAGTCAGGGATGTTGTAGACTTCTAGGTAGATGAGGTACAATGAAAGGGAAGGCATTCACATGCATACACCACCTCATAGCTAATGAATTTAAGAGCATCACAATCTATCCATGAAGACCTTACCAAAATTTTCCTATCCTTTGAAATACATTTTGAAAGTTAATTCCCTTTCATCAAATTGAAAGAATGTCTTGGCCTAGCACAAGAATAGAAGACTGTGCCTTAGGGTCTATCCAGAGATCCCCATCCACCCACTTGTGTTCTATTTGACTACCTTCATGAATTTAGGATCTATTTGTAGGGAATCCTAAGTTCACTAGAATCCTGATTTCTCTGTTGCCCTGCTTATGCACAGGGGTTTGGGCCAATGTCTTTCCATTTCTTCTCTGATCTCTCATTCTTTTAAATTGCACAAGTTATTCATGATCCAGAGCAAGCAGATCACCCAGAGTAATAGAAAAAAGCTGGATGTGAATATCTGGGCTGTGCAAAGCTTCAAGTGGGAGATTCAGCTTGACAAATTCAATCAGATCATCCCACTGAAGCAGATTTACAAATAAAAGCAGGATTTGTTTCAAAGCATTAAATTGAATCTTCTGACTTTCAAGTGCACTGGAGCTTTCCAAAGTGCTTTGGATTCACTCAGAGGTCTCCAGGGAATCCAAAGTTGAGTATTGTGCCATTGTGATGCAAGCTCCTCCCCTTATGTACATGTGTGTGATGTTCTTCCCCCAGTGTATACCCATTGATTTTCTGCTGTTTGAGGGAT
The DNA here is from genome assembly GCA_023362775.1 of Charina bottae. NCBI lineage: Eukaryota > Metazoa > Chordata > Lepidosauria > Squamata > Charinaidae > Charina > Charina bottae. The sequence goes on along the minus strand of JALMGJ010000005.1, from coordinate 66,720,555 downwards.
TCTAACAGCAGATAATAATGTTGCAACTTCAGTTCCATATGGAGAATGCTAGAAGTGTGTGTAGACTCCCTGATCTTGACATGAGTAGCTGGCCAATAAGATTCATTGTTTTATTAAATTTCCGGTTGATAAGAGTTCTTTTGGGTGGCAAGGCTAGCATTACATTTAGTTTGTCAGCTTTTAACTTCTTTATTGTGGCCAACCATAAGCCTTAACGTTGTTCTTTCTTCTGCTAATGGATTTCCATTCTGGACCTAACAATGCAATTCAGATCTCAGCATTTTCAGCAAACCACAATAATGCCAAAATGACAACATGCATGTGGTGACTTTATCACAGAAATGCCACCATTATGTATCAGCATCCTGATGTCTGATGCAAGTACATAACTTATCATATTTGCATGGCAATGAGTGAATGGGTGCCAAGCTAGCACTTGTATGCACTGGCCCAAATCTTTAATGGTCCAGACATAAAAGTGGGTAGTCAGGCTACAAAGGCCACTTACTCTGTTCCCATCTCTTTCTCTAGGTTTCCCTATCTCTATGGTACTGTATTGCAGTGTTCCATCCTGCTTCAGCTTGCCTTTGCTAACTAACAGGACCCCCACCATTAACATCTTATAGCATCTTTTAAACATCCAAGCATCACTTTGCAAAAAATTGGCAATAATGAGGACAAGCTTTACATAGCCGTAACACTGGCTGGGTGATGCTCAAAGATGTTATTGGTCACTAGTGGGGATCCTGTTTATTACAGAGTATTGTTTTGCCACCACCTTGCCACCACCTGCCAAGGTAGCTTTCCCAGAAGGTGCTAAGCCTACCAACCAAGTACGCCAGCCCTCTTGTATCCCAGAAAATACAGTAATAGTGGGAGCAGGTCTATACCAACTCACAAGAACAAGTCAGAGATCAGTCCTTCCCATAAGAGGTAAAGCTTTGTCAATGTGCCCAACCCAGACTGGCATTCCACTGAGGTCAGTGAGGGGGAGTTTCTTTTCAATGAAATCTCAAAGTGGCTCAAGCTGAATCAGTTTGCCATTGAGTTTTGAACCACGAACTAGATCAAATCATACCCTTTTCAAATCTTGAATGTCCGATTCAAATCTAATCAAAGGTGATTCATGCAGGCCTAGTGGATATCCTTTGCCAGGGAAATCCTCCCAGTTTGAATATGCTGAGTTTTCCCATCCAAGGAGTAATGACTCAGAGTGGTATCTCCTTCTTGTAAGAATGAGAGTCAAAGTAGATCAGAGCTTTCCAAACTTTTCATGTTGGTGACACACTTTTTAGACATGCATCATTTCACGACACACTCTTACAGCAGGGCACAAGGCAGGCACTAGGACCTGTGTGGAATCCTGGCAGGGCTCGGAGGCAGCAGCAGCCGCGACACACCCAGACACTGCAGCCGACACACTAACGTGTCACGACACACAGTTTGGAAAGTTTGAAGTAGATGATTCAAGAAGTGCAGCTATTGAAATCTGATCAAGAATATTTCTAGTCCACAAGCACGAAGATATATGATTCTTGACAATCAAAGCTAGCACCTTGGACTGCAATCCTAACTCAAGCTAAAGAAAAGAGAGGAATAATTGTTAATTATTAATGGTTAATAAATGAAAATAAAGGGAAAAAATAAGAACAATTAGACTTCATGAATTAGTCAGATTAGTCAGATTAGAACAAATGGAAATGGAGAAGGGGCAGGATAAATGTCAGGTATGAATACAAGATTGAATCAGACACTGAAATCAACATTTATGATTCTTATTCCTATTATTTTGCTTTCTTGGGTTCCTTGGCTCTTAGAATCTTAGATTCCTCTTCAGCTTGCTTTTCTGATTTACATCTGTTGGCTTCTGTTTCTACTTGGTCTGTTCATGAGAACTCCTTGACTATAAAGTCCAACACTGATATTCAGCCAAGAGACTGGCCTTGGGAAGAACAGAGATACATTTTAAAATGTTATGTAGACAATTTGCAGTGAAATGGATCATTCTGCCTTTCAGCTATTGCTGTGCTGATAATGCTCTGAGAAAACTAGGCCATCACATGAGTAACTTGTGAGTTAAATACACAGTCATGGTTATTAAAAGGTTCTATGTAGGCCAATCCTATTTATGTATATTTTGGGGAGAAAGTTCTACTGAACTCGACTTAAATTACTCTCAAGTAGCTGCATTTTGTGATTTGTGGATATTGCTATTATCAGAGATAGGACAACTTCTGAAACTGTGTGTGTAGAGAGGTGTTTTAGAATATCAGATTTCATGGCTCAGATGCTTCAAATGATTTAGGCTTAGAATCTTTATGAATGATCCATTTCACTCTGCAGCCCTGCAGAGCCAGTTTGATGATTTAGGCTCTAGACATAATGTTTTGAGGATGCATTATGGATTCTGGGCACTAGGGAAATATATTTCCTGTGATCAACAGGAAGTAATCTTCATGTTCCTGGAAGTATGGAAGACACTGTTTTACTTCTAGAGCAGAATGGCTGAGGGAATATACCCTTGAGCAACTTTGCTGATTTGGGAAGAAATAAATACAAGCTCAAGGAGAACATTATAATGAAGTCTTGCTGAAACCAGATTTCGGCAGTTCTCCATTGTGAAAATTACTGTACCACAATTTTAAGGCCAAATATTGAGGAACATGTTGTTGATCTCAGCAGTATTCTACAGTCTTCTGTTCCTAGATGATGAACACCCGCTGACACTTGTTAAGAATGTATAGCTGTCTGTACCAAGTACACATACATAATAACTTTGAATGCAGGCACAATTTATACATCTTTTCCACATCTAAATCACAAGAGTTGAAGAAAACAGAAGATAGAGAATTTTCAGGAAATGTGTCTATATGTATGTACCCCCTTACACATTACTTCGTGCAGGCAAAAGATCTGTACAACATAGGCCTAACCTTGTCATTAACATCTAATCTGACCCTTAATGTGGAAATGAAATGATGCTTTTTCAAGAAAAAAAATGATCTGGGCTACTTTTATCTATTTTTTATATACATTGTTAGAATGTATGGTGATCAATAAAAATAGTGTCTGCAGAGAGGATGGCTGTTAAATACATGAGCTATTTTTGTCGTCTTTGACCATTTCTACATGTGAGAAATAGCATATGCAGCCACTCTGACCATCCTGGTCATTGTGTTCTTCATTCTTTTTGCTTAAGATTTTTGCATAAATGTTCAAGGACAAGAAACAGATGAATCCTTTATCTCAATGAAAATTGACAGGCTGCATGAGTGAACATTTTCCACTTTTCTAAATCTGAGGCAAATTAAAATATGGGGAATGTTATTAAGATTCCATTACTATGATAAAGCATCTCTCAGTTGTTGGGTTATTATAGCAAATGCAATACTCTTAATTTGGTCAGAGTAGAACTAAGGCAGTTGAATCTGAAGCATTTTCACTGGGTCACATTCTGCATTAATATCTGATGATTTTGTTGATGAATTCCAATGTTTTGGTTGAGAGTCATGCCACAAGATATGATCTCTTGTTGTTCTCTTCTTCTCATATTGTGCCTCCATTAGGGGCAATTCTCTATTCTTCTCAAAGCAGGAGAAATTGACTGAAATAGTCCTTGCAGTTGGCCTGGGTTTCAGAGACTTTTGAAGGACCATGGTAACCTGAAACAACTTGGGAATGGTCCTGGGTTTCAAAGTTGGGGCTTGGTTTGGTGCTGTGTTGAAAGACATTCTGAGCCCTTAACAGCGGTCCCCAATCTTTTTGGCACCAGGGACCGGTTTCGTGGAAGTCAATTTTTCCACGGACTGGGGGGGATGGGCGGGCCATGCGGGCCATGGGTGGGCCATGGGCAGAGCTCAATGGGCGGGCTGTGCGGCCTGGTTCCTAACAGGCCACGGACTGGTACCGGTCTGTGGCCCAGGGGTTGGGGACCCCTGCCTTAGAAGACTAGAGTTAAAAGAACGAGTGCCATACATCTTCTCTAATATGGAAATGAAAGCAGGAGAAGGGATTTTTCCCTCAGTTGCCCCATGCTCTCTAAATTTGCCTTGTGCCAAATGATATAGAGGCCAACAGGAATTCATCTTGCCATAGAAATCCCCAAACAATCACTTCAGTCTGAGAAATGTGCTTCCCTGGTAGAGACTAAACTGTTTTTTGATTTGCAATCTTCTCTCTGCTTACTTGTCAGCTTGTTCATCTGTCCTGCAAGTGTCTTGCCTTGCTTAAGACCGATACACTCAGTTATGACTTTCTCTCTCCTTGGTTCCTAGACTACACTTCAGTAATCCTTCAGTCTACTAGCTATGAGACCAACATTGATCCATATATTCTAAAAAAGCAATTGTCTATTTAGGAAAGAGATAACAGCAGCCACATTTACTGCAATACTTTTATCACTCCTCTTTTATTCTAAAAGACTTTTGCAGAATGTCATTTATGAGTAATAGTAGTTCAGAAGGTCAAGCACTTGCCTGCTGTGCTGTTGCTAAGTATGATATAAAAATCAGATTGCAAAGGGGCAAGTTACATTTCCTGCTTAAATAGGTTAGGCACTGCATCTAGTTGTTCAGTTGATTTATTGCACAAATTGCACAAGAAATGTGCATGAAATAATGTTTGGGTACAGATATCAACTATCTGGAAAAGCACTGGCATTCTAAAAACAAAACAAAACTAAACCCAACTCTCTTTAAAATAATGCCTTTTAGTTTTTCAGGTGTCAGGATTATTTTTATATGATGTGATTCTATGTATTCTAACTCAGAAATGTCCTACTAAATACAATGAGTTTACTTCCTCATATATCCACTTTATATCCAATTTCACATTGGGGAGAGACAATGGTTTGCATAAACGCAACACAAAACAAAACAAAACCTCATTTTGCCAACATGCCATAAAAAAAAAAGGTAAAGGTTCCCCCGCACAGTTGTGCAGTTGTGTCCACCTCTAGGGGCCAGTGCTCATCTCCATTTGTTAGCTGAAGAGCCAGCGTTGTCCAAAGATGCTTCCACGGTCATGTGGCCAGCATGACACACGTGGAACGCTGTTACATACCCACCAAAGTGGTACCTATTAATCCATTTGCATTTGCATGCGTTTGAATTGCTAGGTTGGCAAGAGCTGGGGCTAGTGCGGGAGCTCACTCCGTCATGTGGGGCTAGGGCCTCGAACCTCCAAACTTGCGATCTTGCGATCGACAAGCCTGGTGTCTTACCCGCTGAGCCACCACACCCCCTATACATGCCATAGCTTCAACATAAAAAAAAGTTGGAAATCTGTGTGGTAGAGTTTCTTTTCAGTCTAGATAATCCAGGTGCACATCAAATTATACCAGCAATAACATAGACCCAAGTTTGAAGGGGCGTTGTGGCTCAGCGGGTAAGACCCCAGGCTTGTCAATCGGGAAGATTGCAAGTTCGGAGGTTCAAATCCCTAGCCCTGCGTGCGGAGTGAGCTCCTGCACTAGCTCCAGCTCTTGCCAACCTAGCAATTCGAAAGCATGCAAATGCAAGTAGATGAATAGGTACCACTTCGGTGGGAAGGTAACAGCGTTCCGCGCGCGTGATGCCGGCCACATGACCGCGGAAGCATCTTCGGACAACGCTGGCTCTTCAGCTAACAAACGGAGATGAGCACCGGCCCCTAGAGTCGGACACGACTGCACAAATGTGCAGGGGGAACCTTTACCTTTTTAAGTTTGATTAACTGCAAAGGTGGACAATCTTGGTCCTAGCGTCATAAATTCCCATTATGTAGCCTAGGAGATGTGAATTGCTGAAACCTAATGGTGCTGTTTCCTGCCAACTTGAGGTAGGAAATATATGAACACCATACTGTAATCTTTAAAATGGATATATACAATTAAAAACAAGAATCTACAACTGTTCCCACAAACCAGCTCTATCCATGTGTGTGATGGTTCCTTGTTTTCCCCAAAATATTAATTGTAGCCTTTGGCCATTAAAAGATTGTCCATTCCTGATTTATTGTGAACATATGGCTAACCTGATAGCTTTTTTTTTTGCCTTTTGCAATGAAAATCCTCTTTAAAAACAAATATAACTAAGCTTATTTAAAGATTAGGGTTTTCTTTCTTTCTTTATCACACAATTACTATGTATGCTTCACATATGTTTACCAGAAGTCAAGTTTTCCAGAAGGCCAGGCATTTCTCTTGTAAACTTCCCACATTTTTCAACCACTCCTTCCATCTTCCAAAAATCCCTTAAGGAGAAAAAGACAAAAGAGTCACAGGTTGCCTTTTGAGTATGCCATGTCCTCTGTTTCAAATCAAGTCAAACCATAGCTGAGAAGCTGTGGAAACTGCGTAAAGCAATTCCACAGGCAGAGACAGTATGTTGTGAGATGCCTGAAGCCACTCAGCATGTCATCAGAATTCTGACACTGTTCTTCATCAGCTGGCAGAAGAGTGGAGAGGAAGACATGATAGAGGTTGGAATGGATATGTAATGTCCAGTGCCCCTTGGTTATACCAGGACGTGCATGGAAATTGAGCAATCTCATATTCTGCTCTTGGGCTGGTATAATTAACTGCTTAACCATTACAGCTAATGGGAGAGGAGGAGGAATTTTCCCCACCTATCTGAAGGCAGAAATTGCCCCATCAGCTGATCCATTTATCTAGTATAAATGTGGTAATAATTCTTTAAAAAGTCCCATTTTTGAAAGTTCAACAGATGGCAAAATAAAAATGCTGATAAAGAGAATATTCTTGGTGGGATGATTTCATTCAAATTTAAGAGGACATTAACCATCATAGCATCCCTTTTTCTTTATTATTTTTTAACATGCAAAACAGCCATCTGGGTGTGAAAATAGCTGTGGATGTTTCCTTTATTACTTCTACTTTAAATACATATTATTTTTTCCTGCAACAAAAGGTGCTTATTCTAAACTAAGATATATGTGTGTGTGTCCAGGATTTAAAATGACTTAATATAGCCAGTGCTTTACAGGAGAGAAGAGGGTGAGAAATGCTTATAATTATTTTACAGTGATTTTATATTTTGGATTTTTAATTTACTGACACACTACACCAGGGCTTTCCAAAGTGCTGCTGCTGGCGACACACCAGCGGCAGCGGCGGTGGCGATGGCGTGCGCGCGCACGGCAACTGTGCGGGGGACGTGCGGTGGCATGCGTGCACGGTGGCAGCATGGGGGGCATGCGGTGGCGCGCGCGCGTGCACAGTGGCAGTGCGGGGGGGCGTGCGGCGGCGCACGCGCGCACGGTGGCAGCACGGGGGGGCCTGCGGCGGCACGAGGGCATGCGGTGGCACGGCGGCATGCAGCCGCCGTGCACGCGTGCACACCACCGCTTCCGGGTGGTGTGGCGACACACCACGCTGTGTGTGGCGACACACTTTTGTGTGGCGACACACAGTTTGGAAAGCTCTGCACTACACAGAGAAGTTTTGCTTATCAAGCAGTCAAAAGGTGAATTAAATAAATACATATAAATTAGGTCCATCTGCTTTTAGAGAGCTAAAAAAAAGGTAAAGGTAAAGCTTCCCCCCGCACATTTTGTGCAATCGTGTCCGACTCTAGGGGCCGGTGCTCATCTCCGTTTGTTAGCCGAAGAGCCGGCGTTGTCCGAAGATGCTTCCACGGTCATGTGGCCGCATGACGCGTGCGGAATGCTGTTACCTACCCACTGACGTGGTACCTATTAATCTACTTGCATTTACATGCTTTCGAATTGCTAGGTTGGCAAGAGCTGGGGCTAGTGCGGGAGCTCACTCCGCACACAGGGCTAGGGATTCGAACCTCCGAACTTGCAATCTTCTGATCGACAAGCCTGGCGTCTTACCCGCTGAGCCACCACGCCCCCTTTAGAGAGCTAGAGGAGTTCAAATATTGGACTGCTAATTTTGAACCTGAACTTCTTACCACCGAAGATGTGGTTCTGAAGATGAACAGGGGCCTTTAAGGCCACAGAAGCTTATCAGGAAATAAAAAATTAAAAAAGGAGGGGAATGTCAGATTTCTTATACTATATGTAATTGGAAATTGGATTTCTCTTCAATGCAAAAGTGTCTTGGCAAATTGCATCTTTTACAAAGCACAGCGTTCTCATGGTGACGTGAAGTGCAGGTGCAAGATAACAACGGTCACGTGTGTATTGTTATGACTAGCAATGGATCTTCCCACGAGAAGATATCCTCCTGATTTCCTTCTGTGGGAAGCCTTGCCCAGGCCCCCTGAGCAAGGAGGGGGGGAACTCAGTGCGTAGATGCAGCACTGCCATCCAATAGCAGGTCATGCTATGTGCTTTAGGCCTAATGCAAAGGCCTAATGCTTCTTGATTTCTACTGCAAAGGTGGACAATCTTGGTCCTAGCGTCATAAATTCCCATTATGTAGCCTAGGAGATGTGAATTGCTGAAACCTAATGGTGCTGTTTCCTGCCAACTTGAGGTAGGAAATATATGAACACCATACTGTAATCTTTAAAATGGATATATACAATTAAAAACAAGAATCTACAAAGTGAAAAGCAGTGGCATTCTAAAAACAAAACTAAACTAAACCCAAGACCGTGGAAGCATCTTTGGACAACGCTGGCTCTTCAGCTAACAAATGGAGATGAGCACTGGCCCCTAGAGGTGGACACAACTGCACAACTGTGCGGGGGAACCTTTACCTTTTTTTTTTATGGCATGTTGGCAAAATGAGGTTTTGTTTTGTTTTGTGTTGCGTTTATGCAAACCATTGTCTCTCCCCAATGTGAAATTGGATATAAAGTGGATATATGAGGAAGTAAACTCATTGTATTTAGTAGGACATTTCTGAGTTAGAATACATAGAATCACATCATATAAAAATAATCCTGACACCTGAAAAACTAAAAGGCATTATTTTAAAGAGAGTTGGGTTTAGTTTAGTTTTGTTTTTAGAATGCCAGTGTTCACTTCCCGTGGACTGGGCAGAGTGAGCTATGCCTGGCTTTGGGTATAGGCCGTGGCAGGAACTCTGGCCCTGGGATCAATACACGGAACTCTGCTTATAAGTTTGTTTTTGTTTTTCCTTTTACAATGATGTATCTTGTATATTCATCTTTTTCATCTTTGCGATAATGTGATTGTATATACATTATTGCCTTATGCTATCAGTAAACACTGTTGGCCCTAACAAGCTGCATTCTTGTCTGTTTATTCTCAAGCCTCGGTTTTTCCCCTTTAAGCCAGCATATATCCCATCAGGGAAGGGGGCAATTCAAAGTGCCACAGTGAAACACAACAGGAAAGGATTCACTACACTGAGCATGTATGGATTATATATTACACATCAGCTTTATATCTTGCTTATCTTCCTGGAGCTTCAAGGCAATATACATAGCACCCCATCCTCCAATTTTTTATCAACAAAAATCTCTGGTAGGTTATGCTGAGTGTAGATTTGACAAGTTAACATAAATGTATTAAGTTGTAGACAGTCATAAAGCAGAGTATACAGTACATTGCTGATACATAAGTTTAAACTCAAAAGGATATGAAATATACACAGAAAGATGGGGGAAAGTAGTATTAAGTCGGAGAGGGTTCTCTGATTACTTCCAACACACTCATGCAGGCGTGAGGTGTGTAATTGACAACTTTCCCAACTACCATACTTAACATTGTGTTCCCACTATTAACAATGCTTATGTAGAACATAATTTGCTACGAAGGACAGGCTTTTAGACAACCCTTGCCCTCAAATTATTATACTGCATTTATTAACTTTTTGTAATAAAAACCATATCTCCTGCCTGGTTTCCACCATCTTCTGTAGAAGAACCTACTACAGTCTCGAACATAAATTCCTCTAGGAGCTATGATTCACCCTCCCCAACGCATTTATCCATGTATGCATTTACTTTCATTCAAATAGCAGTAAACACCTCTTCACTAAATGCAGCCACATGAGAGAATGCAAGCGAAGAACACATATTGCACTTAGATTTATTTAATATTTTTTCAAAGATTGCATTAAAACTTATGAGAAGCTTAAATGCTAAAGTAGAAGAATATTCTCTTCGATTGGTACAAGAATATATCTAAGATGTAAATGCAACAGTTGAATGGCTACCTCAATTTTCATTCAGTAACTTGTGACCTTAGCTAGAAGATTCAAAGAAGTTGTGTTAGATGCAGACTGGAAAGTGGGGAAAAAACCCCTCCAAACCCTCAAGTCCAGTGAGAAGGCAGACACATGTTAGGACAGTACAGTAGATTAGAAGTCCTTCTGCCCAGTGCTGGCTCAAAGGTATATGGGGCCCCTAGACCACATTGATGGTGCCACCTCCCGCCAATGCAAAGATTTTAGAATTATTTGGAAGGAGAGGTGGTGTTGGCACCTCCTAAGCTTTGACTCCCTAGGCCAGTGCCTACTTGGCCTTAGCCTAAAGCTGGCCTTGCTTCTGCCAAAGAGGTAAAACTTGCCCCTTTTATTTCTCAAAGTCTTTGTTGCTTCAAAGACTGTCAGCTTTTCGGCTCCAGTCTCTTTCCACTCATATCTTTGGCATTTCGGATGGGATCTTTCAGCTTTTTAGGACTTGGGGATGGTTCTTTTAGGGCAGTGTTTCTTAAAACTTTTTTCTCTCAGGACCCCTTCCCACTTTTAAAAATTATGGAGGACCCCAAAAGAGCTTTTGTTTGTATTTATTGATATTTAAAAAGGTAAAGTTTCCCCCGCACATTTGTGCAGTCATGTCCGACTCTAGGGGCCGGTGCTCATCTCCATTTGTTAGCCGAAGAGCCAGCGTTGTCTGAAGACGCTTCCATGGTCATGTGGCCGCATGACGCGCGCGGAACACTGTTACCTACCCACCGAAGTGGTACCTATTCATCTACTTGCATTTGCATGCTTTCAAATTGCTAGGTTGGCAAGAGCTGGGGCGAGTGCGGGAGCTCACTCCATCACGTGGGGCTAGGGATTCGAACCTCCAAACTTGCGATCTTCTGATCAACAAGCCTGGCATCTTACCCACTGAGCCACCACGCCCCTATAAATATTGATATTTACCATATTAAAAATTAAAGTTGATGCATACACTGACATAACCGCTTCTCATGATTGTTTGATAGGATTTTAATATTGTATTATTTTTCAGTATAGCCTGGCAAATAATTCTGATTTTGCAGACCCCTGAGAGGGTCTTGGGGAACCCCCCATGGGTCCTCAGACCACACTTTAAGAAACACTGTTTTAGGACCCCCTTTCAACTTGGGGGTAATCATGACTGGCAGAACATCTTGACTGGCAGAACATCTTGACCCTTGAAATATACTGTAGTTTAAACTAAAGCAAAGATCTGTGAATATCTATGCTTCTCTCAGTTCTCTATTTTTTCTGGCATGATAAATCTTCAGGGTAGTTTGGGATATTCAATATCGGATATTTTTTAAAATTTAAAATCGTTTTGTAAGTGGGGAGTATAAGGAAGAAATGAAAAACTATAGGTTGATAAAATGGAGCATATAATTATTTTCTAATGTTTTCTAACTCTTATTACTGCATTTTCAACTTCAATAATAGCATAACGTTGGGGCAATGACACTATTCATAAAGCAAAGGCAAAATGAATTAACAGATGGGAACAAGCTTTTTTTTAAACAACAACAATAACTTCACATTTACTGAGAAGATTGCTAAAAAGCAAAGAGGACAATGAGTGACAAACTACTGCCTCTTGTTGAGATGAAAACTCCCTAGTAAAAATCTTCTGGAACTCATATATAATAGGGAAACCCTAAAGGAATATTTGTCCATTTATGTCAATTAACACAAAAACCAAAAACAACTGATTGGCAGCCATGCAAATGTGTTGTTTGCTTCTGTCAAATCTCAGCTTTCAGTTTCTTGGGAAAAAAAAATAGAGCACAAATCTCTCCCAGCACAGATGCTGCTCACAAAGCATCATTTGTCAGTGGGACTTATACAGGGAGATATAATCACAAACCAGAGGACGGATGGTAGTGCTTGCAATACTTTTAATGTGATCTAGTAGAGTCAGTAATTTCTACTGACATCAAAAAAGTATTTTATAAACCTCAGTGGATGTCACACCAGGCACAATTATGGGGAGGTTTCTGTCCCTTCTGTCAGTTCAGAATTTAGAAAGGACTTTAGTTAGAAAAAGAGGAATTGATGAGACACTGCTTTTAGTGACTCAGGGAGTTAATTTTAGATGGTGTACTTAAATAGTGTTATACAGATCCTTCCTTTTCTGTATTAATATATAGAGTTCACTTACTCCCATATGTGACAAGTCATCTTTTTTGCATTTGCATGCTTTCTTTCCCATGTTTTTGCTCTGGATCCTGGGCATCTGTCCCCAAATCTTGCTCCGATGGCACCACTGGATACTTTCAACACATTTCCCATGATAGCAGTCTTCCAATACATGAAGGGATGTTACAGGGCAAAGGATGTGGATTTATTCTCCATAAAATCCAAATGTAAGACAAGAATCAGTAGGTGGAAGTTTTACGGAGGGAGATCCAAACTTGAAATAAGGAGAAATTTCCTGACTGTAAGAGCCATTAAGCAGTGGAACATTCTGCCTCATGGGTCCTCCATCACTGGAGGCTTTCAAGAAAAGATTGGACAGCCACTTGTCTGGGATGGTATGAGGATTCCTGGGGTTGGACTAGAAGACCTCAAAGAACATTTTCAACCCTATGATTCCCAAACCTTTTGCTACTTAAACAAAAAAATTAGATTGCTTCTTACTCTTATTATTATTAACTGTAGGATCAAGGAGAGTTTTCCTCTCTGTCCTTCATTGATCGCTATATTTGTTTCTCTTCTTATTCTGACCTCTAAGCTGATTACTCTGTCTCTAAATCATAATGATTATAGTTTCAATAATCATGTTCTCTTTCAATCTTCTGTGTAAAAATATCAGAAGTACATATATAGGAATAGGATGTGCCTCACTGGTAGAATTATCTTGCTAATGACTGAAGATATTTCCCACTACTTTGGAAGCAGTATTAACATGGGGAAAGGAGGAGTGTATAAAAGGGAGAGGAGAACAATTATTATTATAGGGTTTGGAATGACAAGTTAATTGGATTAAGAAAATATATTAACCTAACGGCTATTAGCAGGTAATTTGCTGGATCTGTAGTAACTGAATGGTCATATCAGTCTTGAATGAATGGATGTGGGGTGGTAGGCAAAATATTCAATAACATTCCACATAGAATAATGTATGAAGTACTCTGAAGAGTCTTAAACATACTTTCAAAGTGCTATCTATGTAAGAAATATGTTTTTAATATGTAAAATCAAGAACATTAAATGCTTTTGCATGTAGCTTTCAGAAATGTGAGCCAGTATCCAGTCACGCTCTGGTACTTGAATGAGGAGTCCTGCAGAGCAAGCACTGAATTTATTCATCTTTGAGACTAATAATCAAAGAAAAGAATTTCATTCAGATCCAGATTGCGCACTCAGAGAAAACTGCACATTACACTCACTAGGTACCATATTGCTATTTTTTTAGTTTCCTTAAATTAGTTATGGATCTCCCTCTTCAGTGAAGGTATGAATAATAAGAAAACATCTGATTGTTCTGGGACTGTAAACAAATAAAGAAGAAAAGAAGAAAACATCTCCCATTGGCACCTTTAAAAAACTGTTACTTATAAAAGATGCATGGAAAGAGATGCTGCAGTTGGACTATTCCCCCCTTTCCAAACACTCACAGCTGGGTTTCTACTCTTCCTGCCTATAATGATGGGGTTACAGTAGATCATCCACCTGTTGTTGCAAACAGCTGACAAGATTTAGAAAGAATCTTTGCCCATTCATTTATCCAAGAAATTTTTGCCTTCCTGTATCAACAGGTTAAATTTTGGTCTGGCAAGTGTTGGGTTGAATCAGTTTCAGCAGTGAGTGAGAACTGTCCTTCCCCTAGACAGGGAATTTACATAAGGTAACAAACAAGGTGAGGCATGGTGGGTCAGATACAGAATACCCAAGTATTAGAAGTGACCTCCAACGTCAGATCACAATGCCAGAGGTCATACATTTTAGGCACTTCTAATGCAACATGCAAGCCAAGGAGAAACAAAGCATCCAAAAGGCGAGGTGTCCAATTACCAGATCAACAAATCTATGTTCGCTTTAGACAAGGATGCTGCAGTCAATTTTATCCTAAGAGTCTATTGATAAACAACCTCTCTGTGTGTGCTTTGCTCCCTCTCACATATCACACAGATGCTGCGAATGAAGTAAATAAAAGAGAATGAGATTAGCATAGTAGGAAACAATTCTTTATCTCCAGGTGCCCCTAACGTAGCCACGTTTCTTGCAGATGAACAGCTGCACCAATCCAGATGATACCTTCAGTAGCCTGAATGCTGTTATCCTCCAAAAAATAGGTAATGTTACCCATGAAATCTTGCTATTTCAGTCTAGAGTTGCAATAAGGACCTTTAAAACTGCTAAAAGGTCAGGATTTTAGTACGCTCTTCTGCAGAGAGGTTTGAGTTGTATTTTTATGTATTTATGTCCCACTATGTACCCCACCCACCCCGCCATCTGCAATTATGAAGTTTAGTTTACAATAGCAATGTTTGTTCCTAAATTCAGGAACAGGTTGCCAACAGTGTCATTTTGCTTTAGTTATCCAAGCTAGCTAAAGGAAGCCTGACAGTGCAAGTACCCATTTGCCTCTCCCACTCCCAGAAATGGTAAAATTGCATTTAAGTTTTCCCCGTTGTGAAAGCAGGAGCAGGATGTGAGTATTTCTGGTTCATGGAAATGGACTAGAAGCAGTGTGAAATGAAGAGCTCTTGCTATTTCATTCATTCCATGCGCTGGAGGCAAGTTGTCTCTCTGATCTCATGATAGCTGTTTGTGCATGTTTATGTACATTCTAGAAGAGCTAAAAACACAGTATTTTTAATGAAAAGAAAATTGAAATGCAATAGATTCTAAAAGGATGTCATTAGGTTTTGAGAAAGTTGGTTCTTTACTGCTGAAGGTTATTGCCAATCATTTGATAGTAAAGTAAAAGGAAAAAAGGGACATGCTGCTCAGAGTATAATCAGACCAATATTCATGTGTGTGTGTGTGTGTGTGTGTGTGTGTATGCAATAGATATATGCAATATCTATTACAATGATAAAACTCTGATGAGAATCAGCATAGGTGTGCCTAAACATTAGACCAGATATTCTGTAATTAAACTCAAGAGATTAGTAACCATCTACCATCTTCCATCTTTTATACTCTTCCATTGTTCTAATTTATGTTGACTGTCAATTGAATGAAAACCAGCCCATTCTTTTGTAATTTATTTATTTGTATTTATTTCTGATGGAACTGTATAGACCAGCCTTCCCCAATCTCACTTCTCTGGTGACATCCGCAGGAAGGGATATCAAATGGGCAAGAGGCAGATGCAGTGTCATGATGCAAACCCCATCCCTTTTGTACTTGCATTGACACCACACCCATATACTAAAGGGGTGGGTCTTGAATCGCAATACTATGGCTGCCATCTTGTCTATTTTGAGTAAGCCACCGCCTAGATTTGTTGAATCAGGTATATAATTCCACTGCTAACTAGGTCTCGTGGAGTTGAAACCCAAAGGATCTAGAGTGCATTACCTTAGGAAGGATATATAGACTATATGCAACACAATCATATTCCAAGATTGTACTGCAGATGATCCACAAAGATAGCACTCTTCCAGGAGAATCTCAATGTATTATACTAACAAAATCATGCAGATGAAACTATACAGTGTCGCCAAAAGTGATCTCGCTTCCCCTACCTAAGTATTGTCAGTATTGTTGGCAGTGATTCTCAAAGTGTGGGTCATGATTCTCAGGGGGTTGTAAGACCATGAACAGAGGGTCCTGAAAGAATGCCTTTCTCCCAAGTCCTTTCTGAGCGGGTTTACCAGTTTAATGCAAAAGCATATGAATGAAAAGCACTGTGACAGCTCCAGAACCATGAATGAAACCTGAGGGTTCTTTCTTTTTTTTAACACCCTGCATTTGCCTTTCAAAGGAGGGATAATTATAGCTGGAAGCAGGAACATACACAGGAGGAGGGGAAACAAGATGGGGGGGGGGAAACAAGATGGCGGCTAGAACTGCATGACTGAAGCACCACCTATTTGGAATGTGCGTGTAATGGTGTATGGGAATGACCTTGGGAGATAGGGCAAAGAGATGCTGCCTAGGGAATGGTCAGATAAGAGACAGCATAGTTCACAGCTGGATAGTGAGTGGGGCAAGAGGCTCAGAAGAGACCCTCCCTAATTTCTCAGGGGTAAAGGAGACAGTGGGAGAATTGTACTTTCAGACTTGCAAGATTGATGTCAGCCTTATCAGGTAGACCAGACAGGAAACATGATGAGATGAGCTAATTCTACTTTATTGTAAGGCTACGTTAACAGAATCTTGCAAGTCTGAAAGTACAATTCTCCCACCGTCTGCATGAGCATCTGCAAAGGAGTGGGGCTTCAATCTTGTGGTTGTGGCTACCATCGTGCCTTTTTCATAGCCCCATGAAATGCCACTGCCTGGAGGGCATGGGCTTCTATGTCAGGGTCTGACACTCTGCAGAGGGAATTATGAAAAAGGAGAAGGCAGGAAGGCTGACAGGTTCCAGGGAGGAGAACATTACAAGAGGAGGAGGGAGGATTTAAATGCAGGCTGGAAGGGAAAGAAAACAGGCTATGGCTATTATCACAACTGGCTGCATTGAGAAGAAAGCACCAAAAGCAACTTTCAGACTGTGTATAGTCGAAGGCTTCCATGGCCGGAATCCGATGGTTGTTGTGGGTTTTCCAGGCTGTGTGGCCGTGTTCTGGCAGTTTTGGTTCCTAACCTTTCGCCAGTAGCTGTGGCTGGCATCTTCAGAGGACAGGAGCACAGCTAGAAGTTTCTCTCTGTGCCCAAGAATCTTCTAGCTGTGCTCCTGTCCTCTAAAGATGCCAGCCACAGCTACTGGCGAAACATTAGGAACCAAAACTGCCAGAACACGGCCACACAGCCCAGAAAACCCACAACAACCAACTTTCAGACTGCCAGTGTTTTGAAAGCTGCAGCATTTTAAGGGAGGTTTCAAAGAAGATGATTTAAGGCAAAACACCCTTTTTTTCTTCCCAAATTTGTGAATGAGATTGGTGGCTTTCATTTGAAACTTGTATTTCAGGAATAATTCAAAAGTAACCAAGCTGAAAGTTACCAATAAAAATATGGTTTTAAATGATATTGGGTAATGTTTTGCATACTTCCTCTTGGAGCTAGGAAATTCAAAACAATATGTGGCAGAACTTGGGGAGATGGTGAAGTATTCCAAGTATTTAGAGCTGGAACACCTCTCCCAGTAACTACCAAACCTTTGAGATCCTCAGTGCCAGTGTTGGCAATGTCTGAGGAAGTGGTTATTCTACATGCATCTGAGAAGGGAAAATCCAAGATGGCGATCGGGAGCGGCCGCCGCTGAGCGTTGCTCCGGGAGAGGGGTTCCTGGTCTCCTGAATCCCACCCTACCTGCCTTTTTGTTACCTGGAGGTGTGGGTAGGGGATTTTGTGAGGTTCCCTCGGCTTTCATTTCTAGACCGAGGTGGGGAGATGGCTGGACCCCCCCGGGTGGAACAGCAGGCGACGAGGCGGCGAAGCGGGGCAGCAAAACGCGATGGCCGTTTGGAGGAGGAGAGTTGGAAAACGGCGAAAACGGCGAAACGCGGTGCTTTTCCCTGCGGGCTTTGGGGGCTCGGGCGAGCCCATTGCGGACTGGGCAGACTCCCAGTGATCCCTGGTGACTTCTTACTATTCGGTCAAGGACGCGCGGCCCCTTGGCGGCCCTCTGGTGTAGCGGAGGAAACGGCGGAGTGGCGGAGTGTAATCAGAAGCCTGTGGGCCTTGTGGACAAGTACTCCACTATATTTTTGGGAACTTGGGGCCAAAACGGACTTTGACAAACCCCCGCAACTATTAATGGACCTGGCGAGCCCCAGAGATTTAATATACACTGGAGGCTTGTGAGACCTTGGCACTACAACAAGACGGGAGAGCAGAGCAGCGGAGCGTGCTAGGTCTTGGGGCACACCGATTTGGACGATCTTTTGGTGGGCCTGGTGGTCTTTAACTGTGGGGGCGGGGGTCTAAGGGGGGACGACGGGTTCAGGAATGGGGGACCAGCCATAATATCCCCCAGAAATCAACAACGGTGGAAGGTTTTTATTGGACTTTTAACTTTAGTTTAACAACTAAGAGGAAGCCCCCATCTGTACCCACATTTATTTATAGGCGGCAGAGATTTTTTAGGGTCCCTGTAGTGTGAATGTGGCCCCCCCTGGATGTGAGAGAGTCAGGGGGGAGTCCAAGATTGTGTGATAGTATGTATGAGTGCCCACACCTGAGTTAGAGGCAGGTGGTGGGCAGGAGTGGATGATATCTCTCTGCAACCAGTGAGAGTGGTTGTGGGGGGACATTGTAGGTGTGGTTGTGGTGGTTAGGCCCTTTCAGTGCCGAGAGCTTAGGCTGGTGCGCTGGGGGGGCCTACCATCACTAGAAGTTGACTGAGTTTGAGAGATGTGTACGTGTGGGAGGGGACCCGTGTTTCAACCTAGGGTCTTTGAAGGTCTGGGAGTGGAGGCATCTGGACCTGGAAGCTCTGGGGGTTATGGAGTGGGCTGCCCTATCGAAGTGGTGACGGGCCGGGGATGTTATGACGGGAACTGGAGGGCGGGCCATCGTTGGGGAAGACGCCCCCGGTGTTTATTACCGGTGGCGTGTTCCGGCCCTCCACGTTCATACCCAGGTCCTGGTCAGCAGATCCTTCAGGGCCCCGGTTTCCAGCTGCTGCTGCTTAATGCCAGGTCTGTTAACAACAAGGGCCCCCTCATATGTGATTTGATCACGGAAGAGGGGGCAGACCTGGCATGTATCACCGAGACCTGGCTGAGCTCGGAGGGGGGGGTAGCCCTCTCTGAAATATGCCCAGCCGGGTTTCAAGTGTGGCACCAGCCGAGACTCAGGGGCAGGGGAGGAGGGGTGGCGGTTGTAATTCGAGAGTCTCTAGTGGCCTTCAGGGGCACTGCTCCGCAAGTAGCCGGTTGTGAGACCCTGTTTTTCAAGTTGGGTTCTCGAGAACAGTTGGGAGTGTTGCTGCTGTACCAGCCTCCCTGCTGCGTAGCAACATCCCTGCCTGAGCTGCTGGAGGCCGTCTCGGGGCTGGCGGTGGAATTCCCTAGGCTTATGGTTCTGGGGGATTTCAATCTGCCGTCCCTGGGACGTGCCTCGGAGGCAGCTCGGGAGTTCATGACTACCATGGCAGCCATGGGCCTGTTCCAGATTATTCGAGACCCAACTCGAGACAGTGGACTCACCCCGGACTTAGTTTTCTTGTCAGAGCAGTGGCAGTATGCTCTGAGGGGAGAGTTACATCTTTCCCCTTTGTCATGGTCAGATCATGCCCTGGTGACCTTGAGATTCTCTTATGCCGCCCCACTCCGCAGGGAGGCAGGACCCAATCGATTGGTCCGCCCCCGGCGACTAATGGACCCAATAGGGTTTCAGAGGGAGCTGGGGGCTATACCTCAGGATCTACTGCACGCTCCAGCGGAGGTCCTGGCCGCAACCTGGAATAGGGAGGCGGCCGGGGCCTTGGACAGGATCGCGCCTATGCGGCCTCTCTTGCCACACTTGACCCGATACTCCCCTTGGTATACGGAGGAGTTGAGGGTCTTGAAGAGGGTTAAGAGACGCCTAGAGCGCCGCTGGAGAAAGACAAGGTCTGAATCTGACCGAACACAAGCTAGAGTCGCTGTTAAGACCTACCTTGTGGCGGTAAGAGCGGCGAAACGTCAATATTTCTCCGCTCTTATTGCATCCGCAGAATGCCGCCCGACGACCCTGTTTAAGATAACAAGATCTCTGTTGGGTAAGGTGGAGTCTGTGACCCACCTACAGGGCCGTGCGGAAGAATTTTCTGAGCATCTGCAGGATAAAGTCGCTCAGATTCGGTCTAAGTTGGACTCTAAGCGTGTAGCACAGTCTGGGGAGATGCCGAGGGAACGTCTTTGCCCGGTTATCTGGGAACAGTTCGATCCTGTTGGACCTAAGGAAGTGGACAGGATCCTTCGGGTTGTAAGGGCCACCACATGTCATCTGGACCCATGCCCTTCCTGGCTGGTACAGGCAGCCCGGGAGGTGACATGTGGTTGGGCCCAGGTGATGGTTAATGCATCTCTGGGGGAGGGGGTGTTCCCAGCTGCTTTTAAAGGGGCTTTGGTGCACCCCCTCCTCAAGAAACCATCACTGGACCCTACTATATTGGACAATTTTCGTCCTGTCTCCCACCTCCCCTTTTTAGGGAAGGTGGTTGAGAAAGCGGTGGCATTGCAACTCCAGAGGATCCTGGATGATACGGATTATCTGGACCCCTTCCAGTCGGGTTTCAGGCCGGGATATGGGGTGGAAACTGCATTGGTCGCGCTTACAGATGATCTCTGGCGGGAGCGGGATGGAGGGAGTGCATCCATCCTAGCTCTTCTTGACCTCTCAGCGGCATTCGATACCATCGACCATGGTATCCTTTTGGGACGGCTCAGGGAGTTGGGGGTGGGAGGCGTAGTTCTGCGTTGGTTCACCTCCTTCCTCCAGGGCCGTTCCCAATCGGTGGTAATAGGAGAGGAAAGGTCCGACCCTCGCCCCCTCGTCTGTGGGGTACCCCAGGGTTCGGTTCTTTCCCCTCTCCTATTTAACATCTACATGAAACCGCTGGGTGAGATCATCCGTCACCATGGGATGAGATACCATCAATATGCAGACGATACTCAATTATATATTTCCATCCCTGGTGAGATAAGTGATGCAGTGGCTACCCTTTCTCAGTGCCTGGAGGCTGTGGGGGTCTGGATGGGGAACAA
This sequence comes from Charina bottae, assembly GCA_023362775.1. Taxonomy (NCBI): domain Eukaryota; kingdom Metazoa; phylum Chordata; class Lepidosauria; order Squamata; family Charinaidae; genus Charina; species Charina bottae. Next base: position 66,699,639 of record JALMGJ010000005.1, on the reverse strand, counting down.
CAGGCTTCGACTGAACCCTGGTAAGACGGAGTGGCTGTGGATTGATGGCTCCCGTGGATCCAGGAAGTTGTCATCTCTAGTTCTGGATGGGGTTGCACTACCCCATTCAGACCAAGTGCGTAATTTGGGGGTTCTTCTGGACTCACGGCTCCTGCTTGAAGAGCAGGTGGTAGCCGTGGCCAGGAGGGCTTTTGCACAACTTCGTGTTGTGCGTCAGTTACGCCCTTTCCTGGATCAGGAAGCCCTCCGTACAGTCACTCATGCCCTGGTCATCTCCCATATAGACTATTGCAACGCGCTCTACATGGGGCTACCCTTGAGGAGTATCCGGAAGCTTCAATTGGTCCAGAATGCGGCTGCTCGCGCAGTTATTGGTGCGCCTAGATCAGCGCATGTGACACCTCTGTTGCGACAGCTGCACTGGGTGCCTGTGTGCTTCCGGGTCCAATTCAAGGTGTTGGTTATCACCTTTAAAGCCCTACATGGCAAGGGGCCAGGTTACCTGAGGGACCGTCTCATCCCCATAACGTCAAACCGTCCCACTCGGTCATTCAGAGAGGGCATGCTACGGATCCCGTCCGTAAAGGAATGTCACCTGACGGGGTCTAGGAGGCGTGCCTTCTCGATAACGGCGCCCACCCTTTGGAATATGCTACCCCCGGAGGTGAGGCAGGCCTCATCGCTCCCAGCCTTCAGAAAGAACTTAAAGACCTGGTTCTGCCGCCTTGCGTGGGGGGAGGGGGGGAACAGTTCCTCTTGGGGATGGCTGGTGCCATAGGGCCCTTTTAAACATCCAAACATCATACCACCGCATCTTGGATTTTTATATTTAATTTTAATATATTAGAGTGTTTTATTGGGTTGTTTTAATTGTCGGATTTTAATTTTTGTGTTTTGTAAACCGCCCAGAGTTCCCTTGCGGGGAGATGGAGCGGTATATAAATTGAAACATAAATAAATAAATAAATAAATAAAATACTTCTTGTGAAACAGTTTCATTTTATACAGTTGTAAGTTTCTGTCAGTGTTCAATTTGCTACATAGAAAAAAGGGAACACAGTGATATTTTATCTGATCCTACCCCTAAGGAAATCAGTAGGGTGGAGTCGTACACATTTTAATTGGGGGGGGGGGGTTGTCAAAGTATTGCTGAGTTTGAGAACCCTTGATGTTTGACGAAAAGGAAGTTCTAAGATCCCATTTCATTTGTATGTGAGCGAACTCGATAGCTGTTGGCATTGACTTCTGCCAACCTCTCCTAATTAATCTGCTTCAAAAAACATCCAGAGTTTACTTTTTTTTCTGGATGCACAAAGTAACAAAGAATATCAGACCAAAGACATATTATAAATACCAACATAATTATTTATTTGACTCAGTCACTGTACAGGATACTAATAAGCATGAAGGTTTCTGGTTGGATACCTTAATCCAGTTAATGATCACAATACTAACATGACAACTTCAGTAAATTAGCTTCCATTTGTAATAAAGAGGATGATGTACTATATTGCTCTCAATATATGGGTGGAATATACTTTCCTTATTTATGCTTTCAGACCAGAGAGATGGAGCTGTTATCTATGAAATGCCCTCATATTAAAAGTTTCATGACTCCACAGCCCGAGCGGGGGGACTATTTCAGCATATACGCTTCTGGTTTTACACATTACTTGAGTACTAGGAAGGAGTGTATGACAGGTGCCTGGAGGCCTCATGGTGGCCAAGAAATGTACAAATCCACGGGAATACGTATATGGTTCTCAAAGACTGATTTTGTAAGGATTCAATAGGGTTGAACCTACTGAAAAAAGAACAAGATCAAGAAAACAAAAACAGAGAAAGAATGCAATACCTATATTACATGTAGACAATCTCTCATCCTAACTTTTAGACCATCATTAAACCTCAACTACACAAAATAAGATTGATCAGCCTTTCCATTTCATTGATAAAGTGCCAGCTCATAAACAGAAAGGAGAAAACAAATTGGTGATTCTGGATTGGAAATTTGGGATTGCACTATGTTTCCAACATCTATTTTGTTTGGTTAGCAAGGTATCCTGGGACTTGTAGTCCAATACCCACTGAAGAAGAGTAGGTTCCTTACCCCTTCCCTCAGCGCGCGGTTAACATTGTTTAATATTGAATGTATAAATATGAATTGCAATGTATGTAAGCCGCCTAGAGCCCTCCGTCTAGGGAGGGGATAGGCGGGGTATAAATACGTAAATAAAATAAAATAAATAAAATAAATGTTTAATAAATCCATAATACTTCATTTAGTCCAGGTTTTTGGTAAATACTTCAGTAGTATATTTATATCTTTAACCTATACTGATTTTCTGTAGCATGTATGGATATTAAACTAAAACAGAGCAATAGTGAGACATATCCAATTACTCATTTTACATTTTACACATAATGGCCAACTTAGCCAACTTAAAAACATTTCTGAGTTGCCCAGTAAAGATGAAATAGCATGTTTTGTTGAAGTAGTGTCATGGTGTCTGAAGCTTCCTATGGATTAATAGGTTTTGATTAATGGCACAGTGTAGCAACTTCCATCATCTTCAATACTAGAGGGATCATCTTCATTGAGAAGCCAAGTTCCACAGCACATCCTCCTCTTCAGGTCTTCAGTGAGTCTTCTTCCAGAGCACATCCAAAAACTGTTTTCAACAATTTTCTCTGGATTTGCTCTTGGACCAACAAACCTTCAGCACTATAAAACTGCCCAGTCTGATATAGGTTCACAAATTTTCAATAGCCACTGCAGTCAAGGTCCATTATTAGGTTGTGCCAGGCGTTGCAATTCTTCCATCAAAATTCTTCTCCTTCTAGCTCTTCCTCCCAGAATTCTCTATTTTGGGTTTTAAGAATCTTCCTCTGATGTAATCCCCAAACCCTTCCTTCTCTTATGGAAACATTTTCCTATAAGAAACTAATCTATTAGTTCTACACTCAGCTTCCACTTACTTCTTCTGCTTCTGATCACTAAATAAAATATTTGGGTGTCTGTGTGGATATGTAAAGAGCCAGCAGGAAGCCATGGCTGAATGCAGGCTGTCATACTCAAATTAAAAACATAAGAAACATTCTTAATACTCTTAAAGACCTTTTCATATTGACAGGTTAATATGAGATATTTCAACTCTTGATTTCAGAGTTTTTGAAGATAACTAATATATACCTTAGGGGCGTGGTGGCTCAGTGGGTAAGACGCCAGGCTTGTCGATGGGAAGATCGCAAGTTCAGAGGTTCGAATCCCTAGCCCTGCATGCGGAGTGAGCTCCCGCACTCGCCCCAGCTCTTGCCAACCTAGCAATTCGAAAGCATGCAAATGCAAGTAGATGAATAGGTACCACTTCAGTGGGTAGGTAACGGCGTTCTGCGTGTGTCATGTGGCCACATGACCGCGGAAGCGTCTTCGGACAATGCTGGCTCTTCGGCTAACAAACGGAGATGAGCACCGGCCCCTAGAGTCGGACACGACTGCACAACTGTGAGGGGGGAACCTTTACCTTACCTTTTTAATATATACCTTGGTGAGATTGTTTGATTTTTCTTAAAATAAAAAAAAATATTGTAGACATAGAATACTCCGGAACACATTCCAATACTGATAATGATGTAAGAATTATAGATAACTGGACCAAATTGTGACATTGAGAGATGTTTTAATTGACTGTACTGCCATTTTGCAATGTTAGGCAATCCGAACTATTTTAAAACTCATATGGTTTAAAAACTTGATTGGCAATAAGCTGATCTAAAGAATTAGGACCCCTAATTGCCCGTGACTGCAAATAACAATAATAATGGTAACAACAACAACAACATGCTATGTATAAGTTTATCATGTGAATAAGGTCAAATTTTTTACTTCTGTCCCATTATTTCCAAAATGAGACTTGTGGCTGGGAAATACAATGGAGTTCTGGCAAAAAATAGCTAAGCATTTGCCATGATGTTGAAAGGGCCAGATATTAAATTTATAGTTCTGCTCATAATGGATGTTTTTAATAGTTAACATGCTCCATAAAGAATAGAAGTCAAAATATATGCCAATGATAAATCTGAAAGTAGGGAAACTTAACTTCCCCCTCCCCTAGCCATAATTTATATAAAGAAAATCTAGGGGGTTATCCTTCCCATAAATAATTCTTAATGTTTTATCAATAAGCTTGAAATAAATATTAGCATAGCAATACCTCTAAGTAAGTCAATATATCAATCTTGGTAAATGGGTAGCTGTATAAATTGAATAAATAAATATTTTTAGAAGTTTTATCCTTCCCAATAAACTCAGTGGGATTTTAAACCATCTATGTATGTCAATTCTAAGCATACACACACAAACACACACACAAGTTTGTAGCCATAGATTTTTTTAAAAAAAATGTCTTTGGTATAACTATTCCCAATATTAAAAAAAAATCATGCAACAACTGAAATCCCAATTATTACCAATTTTAATACAATATTAAAATCTATAGGAAAAAAATAAGACTTATTCAAATTAATTATATTATAACAGCTTCTCTGTTTCTCAACCTCAGCAACCTTAAGATGTGTGGACTTCAACTCCCAGAATTCCGCAGCCCATGTTGAGAAACACTGCTCTAGAGCATCAAATGAATGAACATTTTATTACAGTCCAAGAGCAGACTGAAAAAGTTAAAACAGCCAAGTACAATCTGGGACTACAGCAAAATCTTATTAAGTAAATTACCTACTTCTGTTGTCATGTTTGAACATAATAAAGCCTCAGGCACAGAATTTAGCAATTATATAAATTATTTCAGGGCACTTATCTCTTAGAACTAGATATAAAATTTCTCACTACATCCTCACATTTCTTTTTCAGACTGTCCACTATATTTTTATTTGCATAAATTCATTCATTTAAAAAGTTTGCGTATCATGGAAAAGTGGTTTTAAGGTACTCAGAAACTCAGTTTGATTGTCCTTTACTTTTGAATCTGGGCTAGGTTCAGCAAAAACTGTGGGGTGTTCTGCTACTGAGCAGAGTGGACTCCTTCAAATGAGGGGAAGATTTTCCCCCCCCTCTGTATTCTTGATTTTAGGTCCATGATCAATCAAGTACAAGACACCACTGGCCAGTACATCCAAATATTTTAAGCCCTACTATTCTTTGGGACTGGTCTGTTTTCATATTAACAAAGTAAATATAAGTTCCCAGAGCTAGCATTAAGTAGGAACTGTGAATCAATCAAATTTCTGGGATGTTGAACTACCTGTCAATTTTGCACTCCAACAGAGTGACTTGACAGACCCATTGCAAAAGACAGTTTTTGGTTTATTCCTTAAATTAAACACTTGTTTGTAAAAATGGATAATCTATATAAATAAATTCTTGTGGACGGGCTTCATAAAAGCTTCAAAATGTTGCTTTCAAAGACTCAAAAGAATAATCAATTATTGAAGCTCAGTGTAACTTAGCTTGCCCTGAAATAAAACTTGCATTAGATTTTGAAAGGTAGAGAATTGATGGAATAATAATTGGTATATCCTACTTGATAAAACTCTCTAAGAATTGCTATTATCACACAGATAATTTAACTTTAAACTAGGATGCCAGATTCCATAAATCATAATGTAATAGCAATTTTGCAAGTTTCTAGATTCCTTAGAGTTAAGTAAATTAAGAATTTCCCTATGTCTGCTTTCCCCACTCTTTCTCTCTCTACTTGTAACACCTGCAAGCAGGTAGTTAAGCCTAATGTAATAAGAATTATTAATATCATGTAAAATGTGACTGCTACAAATGCAAATACAAATTTCGTGCAAATGTGCCAAATAATTACTTAATCCTTGTTCTAATCTTAAAGGGAATAACCAGTGAACTGTAGTATTGGTGTCATGTAAAATTACATTACATCTTAAAGAGCTACAGTTCTCTGGATAGATGGAAGCTATTTGTACATATTGAGAAAATAATTATTCCCTTAGTAGTTATGATCTGTTTCAGTATTGAAATCTAATCATTATCTTACAGCAGATGCGGCCTTGTCTTGGTGCTTTTTCTTTGTAAATGTAGCTTTAAAATCAAAGCGAAAATCACACAAAACATTTCATGCTTGCACTGCTTTCTGAAAAAAGGCACATTTTTAAAAAATTGTACATTAAACCCAAACCATATATTGGTTCATTAAGCTGCAACTCAAGCATTATAACATTCAAGAATCATAGCATATGATACAACCCCAGAATTGCTTACCAACAGATTCATTTTACCTTCTATTTTCATTCTATTGTATTTATTTTTGAAACCTAACCAAGGAATTTTAGCGTAACACTCATTTGTATGCTTTATTGGTGGTGTGTGTGTGTGTGTGTGAGTTTGTGTGCACAGAGGAAATGCCTTGTTCTATTGGTAAAATAAATGTGTGCTTTCTTTAGATTACTACTATCCCAGTTACAATGATGGAAGTAGCTACATAATTTTAATGAATTTATGAATGTATTATATAGAAAGAACCTTGACCATGGTAAGACTTGTATTATTTTATGTAGCTTGTTGTGATGGGTAAATATCTGTATCTATTTATTAAAACATTTACACTGCATCTTTTGATCTTGGTGAAGCCTTATCAGTGTATAAAACAGCAATTAAACAGTATATAAAACAGCAATTAAACAGCATATAAAACAGCAATTAAACAGCATGTAAAATTTAAATCCAATTAAAGTAAACAACCTACAGCCAAATAGAAACACAGAACTAGAGGATAGGAGGGGTTAAATCAAAAAGTTTTAATAACATGCCACAGTGTTCATAGCATGGAGACCAGCCGGGCCTTTTTGAATAGGGAGTTCCTAACCGTCACTTATAAGGGACCTTATTAATTTAATCAAAACAATAATGTACCATGAGTTGATTACCTATTGAATGCCGTATCTAGATCCAGCTAGATTCAGTCAAACTTCAGTTGAAGACAACAAAGGCCAAAATAGGGAGAGCCAATTTGCCTCCATTAGGTCTAGAACATCTAACAGTTTTCAGTTATGTTCTGAGCATTTGAGATTAGACAACAGGCCTTGCACCAGTTTCAACAGGCAATCGTACCATCTGTCCCACCATAGTTGTTCTGAAGAGCTTTTGCACATGTTTTCAAGAAGAGGAGAGGAAAAAGGATCTTATGTACCATACCCACTGCAAGTTTACTCTGCCAATAATGGCTCCGTCTGTTTACTGTGCTCATTACTAGTCTATTCCTAAACATGTTCCCTCAGATGTAAGTCCTGCCTTATTTATAAGAATCCCAAATAAGCATGCATATGATTGCAATCCTGATAAGTTTAATTTCCATGCCTGAGCATTGGAGACTTTAGTTAGACCTAGCAGTTTGAATTGGTCTTTGGGTCATGATTAAGATAATAAAGAGATTTAGTCTGCCTGAATTTTCTTTCATTTGGTGCTATTGCATTGGGAATTTTCTTTCATTTTATTCCATTGTATGGTGGTCTTTTAATTTTGCTGTTTGCCCCAAGCTTCCAGGGGAGAATTAAAAAATACATAAAAAGCACATTCCCCAGATTTCTGATTATCTGTTTCTTTCCTCTTCAAAAATAAACTTGCACTGGTTTGTTCTCTTGAGAAATGTGAAAAGAAGATAAAATGTGATCCATTTTATATGTTTTCATTGCATTATTATCTGGTATTATTAGCATTATTTGGAAGCCACTATTCACATTTCCTGAGCTGAAAATGACACAGAATCCTCTAAGAAGTATTCTAACATCTGGAGCTACCCTTTTTCTTTTGTGCAAATACTCATACAACATTGTTCATTATTAGTATGGAGCACACCTTGAGTTATGTTTCAGAGCTGCAATGAACTTTAAGCTTCAGATATTTCAAGAGAAAGTTAATAAGCCTGCATAATATGATATGAAGTTTAGCTACTGGCAGATGCAATTTCTCTGGGAAGTTGGTTTCTTTGCCATTCACTTAGATGTTGACAATGATGCGCAGTGCTCCAATGCTTAGCAGCAACTTGCCATCTCATTATTTTAGTATAAAAATTGCAGTCCATCAACCAAGTAGCTAGACAATTAAATACAGATACACCATGAACAACAAAAAGCTTCCATTTGTAGCTTCAAAACCAGCTATGGCTTTGTCTTCCAATAAATGAATAAATTGCACATTTCACACTTCATCACATGCTCTGTCTTGTTAGCAATGTATTTCCAGGTGTCATAGTGTGAAAGTTAGCACTTCACTGAGAAGGTGTAAGTTAATTATAATGTTTTTGATTATACTTATATCTTGCAGCTATTTTCTCATTCCTCTTTGTCCACTATCAGATTTCTCTGCCCTTTTGTCCAACCCAAAAGAAGCTTAACTAATGCCTAAGCTGTAATTTTGCTAGAGAAAGTAGCAACGCTTGTTTTGGACTATATGTTTTCCCACTGATGTTTCATTAATGATGTGATATCACATAACTCTTTCTTCCAAGAAGAAGCCAACAAATAGAGTTTGAGGTAGGAAAACCTGAAGCATGATGGCACCTTATGTAGGGCTATCAGAAAATGTTTAGTCCTCATCTAAAATGACCTGACTTAATTTTCACGCAGACTGCAATGCAGTTATGATTGTGGGAGTTTTATGAGGTAATTCTTGGTTCATTAATTGTATTCAAAATCTAAACAGTGAGGAAAGTTGCAGACAAAAATGCACCATAGGAAAAGATCCTTACTTCATGTGTTATCTTATAGAACGTATAAACATGTATGTGGATATTAGAGAAGTTGAATGTAAGCTTTTTGGCTATTTTTTGAAATAATTTTGATGGCATGAATTTATCAGTGAATGCATACAGAACTGAAATAGACTAGATGTCGGAGTGATCATTAATAGTCTCATCAGAGGGATTTTAAAGTATCTATTTCTCAGAAGACTAAGATGTTGATTCTTGGTATTTTGGTCTAAATATTTTGTTTACAGAGAGCCAGTTTGGTGTAGTGGTTAAGGCATCATGTCCTGTTCCGACTTAAGACAGAGACTTGATTTGCTTAACAGTTTTATTAAGTACTATCAGATCAATTGGGTGGCAGGCTTCAAGATGTTCTTCTTCTGTTATAGGGCACAGTACTGTATTCTACTTCAACCAGAACGTTTTTTGGATCTGGAAACAACAGAACAGAACAGGAACAAGGCAAGACAACACCAGCAAGACAATCAATACAATCAAAAGTAAATACAAGACTGGTTCTGGAGATGAACTAACCAGACAACTTACACAACTACTGATCTACTAAGTAAATAGTTGCATCAAGAATTAGTTTAGGCAAAGTACAGCTTAACAAGAACAAAACAGACAGTTATGGTTTTTTTATCAAAGGTAGGCAAGGCTGGATTAGGAGGAAGGTAGAAAGGACTGGGTGGTTTAAAAAGCTGACTGGGTTTTAATAGGAAGGAATAGGAAGGTTTAATTAACTGGGTTGTTCTGAAGACAGGTAGTTGGGAGCTTGATAGAAGATCCTCTGCTGGAACAGACTTTCCAGTAGTTGAGGTCTGAGGTAAATAAGGGTAGGACTAATTCGGCCCAGCAACAGTATGCTGTTTGACAGGTGGTATGCGGTCTTTGTTTTTAACAGCAGGAGGAGGCATGGAGCAGCAGGAAGGCATCGGCGCAGCAGCAGCAGCAGCAAAGGAAGACAGCCCAGAGACAGATCTGTCAGCGGAGGTAGGCACGGAGGGAAGCCACGGCTTTGATGCTGAGGTGGCAAGGAAAGTAGCAGCAGAAGGAGTCTCCTCAGAAACGGCAACGGAAGACAGCTCCGAAAGGTAAGGAGAACCGGTAAATCGGTGGATCCGAGGGCTGGTGTTGGTTAGAGGATGGGGAGGGGTAGAGAGATTGTTTAAGCAGGGCTTTTGTGGTGCGAGCAGCTGTGGAAGAAGTCTGGAGCTGAAGGTAAGTGGTACTCCCAAAGAACAGTTGTCCATGACAACCCGTTCTTTGTTGTTTACCCTTTTTATACTTTGTATCTTGAGCCGTTTGAATGCAGCAGCCAATAGGCATGTTGCATTCTTGGCTCTTTAAAAAAAATTGAGTTCAACTCTACTGCAACGTTTTTATCGTTGCAACGGAGTTTTACCCTTTTTCTTTTCCCATTGCCAGACTTGGTCCTTTCGGACCAGTCCTTCTGAACACATCAGGCTAGAAACCAGGAGACCATGAGTTTTAGTCCCACCTTAGGCACAAAACCAGCTGGGTGACATTGGGCCAGTCACTTTCTCTCAGTCCTAGGAAGGAGACAATGGCAAACCACTTCTGAAAAACCTTGCCAAGAAGGTTTGGGACTTGTCCAGGCAGTCTCCCAGAATTGGACACAATTGAATGGATAAAAAAATATTGTTTTGATCTACTTTTCTTTCATTCTTGGGTTTTCTGTTCCTTTCTCCATGGATTTCACTGGTAAAATTTAGATTATAATCAAGAACTTATCTTCTCCTGCTTCTGTTCCTCCCTCATCTTATTTAATTGTGCATTGTAGCATGCACAGATGAGAGGAGCAAATCTCTCCATTTCCTTTTTTCCCCCCCCAAATTTTATTAGAGTTTTAAATATACATAGTTAAAAGGGTGAAAATGAAAAAGAAATAGAAATACAAATCAAAGAAAGAAGCAAAAGTATATAGAAAAGTAAAGAAAAAAAGAAAAAAGATAAGACATAGATATAGTCAACTTCCGATTTATCTTTGGTCTTAGTAGTTCAAAAAAAAAAAGTTTTCTTACATGCTAGTTCTATATATAACATACAAAAACATTTCCTGTCTAATATATCAATCCATATATATTTTAGTCTTCAAAACCCCAAATAAGCTTTGCTCCACCTGCATGTTGCAAATAATCCATTAATGGTTTCCATTCTTTAAGATAGTAACAGTTTGAGTTTTCTCTTAATAAACATGTCAATTTATCATTTTCTGCCATATCCATCAATTTTAACATCCAATCTTGTATCGTAGGTAAAATCTGGTTTTTCCAATTTTGCGCATATACAAGTCGTGCTGCAGTAACCATATATTGCATAATTCTTACAAATTGTTTTCCCATTTGTTCTTCCCATATTCCTAATAAAAATAATTCCGGTTTAAATGGGACTCAAATTTGTAAAATATTTTGCATTAGTGAATGTATCTGGGTCCAGAACTTCTTTGCAATTTCACAAGTCCACCACATATGATAAAAAGACCCCTCTTTTTTTTTACATTTCCAACACAAGTTGGAAACATTTCCATACATTTTTGCAAGTTTTAGTGGAGTCATATACCATCTATACATCATCTTATAAAAGTTTTCCTTCAAATTATAACGCAAAGTAAATTTTAACCCTTTGTTCCACATATCTTCCCATTGCTGCATTTGTATATTATGTCCAATATTTTTTGCCCATTTTATCATACAATCTTTGACTTGTTCCTCTACCATTTCTCCTTTTAACAATAATTTATACATTTTTGCAATTAAATGGTCATCTGTCTCACATAATTGTTTCTCGAATTCTGAAAATCTCTCCATTTCCAATCATTTCAGTATTGCCTCTATTCCTCATTACTCTGGTCCATTTTCATATTTAATGCTGCTTAGAAAAGCCCTGGTCTAACTATTTTCTTTCAAAATGTGTAATTATAAGAGAATTTTGGCATGACAAAATTATTAACATCTGTGTTGCGACAACCAGGGAAATGTACATTATTAAAAAAAAGTATATCAAATAGATTTATGCAAAACTTCACCAATATCAAGTTCTTCAAGCATCTCTTCCCATATCATAACAAATGGCCATTTTAGAAATCTCAGAGGTATCGGGGAAGGGGGGAAAGAGGTCAGTACACATAGAAAGGGGTGGGACTTGACTTACCATTGCCCTTACACCTACTCCTGAACACATGTCTGCCCATCCAAAGAAGGAATTTAAGAGGTCCCCCTTTTCTGCCAAAGCTGAACATTTTAGCATCAATCAGTAATATATATTTTGTAGCTGTATATTTGAGTATAGGCCTCATATGAAGGATCACATAGTTCTGAAGACATGAAAATATCAACCTGAGACAAATGTTGGACATAATCAAAAGCATACTGTATATCTAATTGTACCAGAGAGATTTTGCTGTAAGCATTTTTATTGATAAAGCCTCATTAGTACTGGTGAAAGTATTTCACAAAGGATTTAGCAAGCTGAGGGATATGGCAGATTTAACATCAGCTGATAACACAAATACAGCAATAATAAGAGGTCAGAGCTTTAATTTCAGAAGGTAGTTTACCAATGGTTTCTAAGTATTGTTGCTTAGAAGACATTAGGCTGAATCAGATGTTCCATTTAGTGTGTTATTTCTATGACATGTTTTATGAGGCAGGTCAAGGAAGATTATTTAAAACTCCCTTGTGGCCGGAAAACTGTGTTTTCCGGAAAGTTTTCGGAAAACTGCCGAAAAATTATTCATGATAATAAAAGTTTACAAGGGCCTTAGGCAAATCTGGGTGAGAAATGAAGAGTATTTCACAGAAGAGAAGAGCTACTGTTTAATAAAATCAGGAAAACCAACTCCATAGGTGAAAAAAAACTGAAAAATTGTTGTGTTTTTTGTTGTTGTTGTTCAGTTGTTTAGTCGTGTCCGACTCTTCGTGACCTCATGGACCATAGCACGCCAGGCCTTCCTGTCCTCCACTCTCTCTCGGAGTTTACTCAAATTCATGTTCATTACATCGGTGATGCTATCTAACCGTCTCATCCTCTGCCGTCCCCTTCTCCTTTTGCCCTCAGTCTTTCCCAGCACCAGGGTCTTTTCCAGTGAGTCCTCTCTTCGCATTAGGTGGCCAAAGTATTTGAGCTTCAGCTTCAGCATCTGTCCTTCCAATGAGCAGTCAGGGTTGATTTACCAGACAGCAATTAGCAAGGACACAACCAGTACAGGGTATTGACTAAAACAAATTGAGGAAATTGTTGCTCTGTACATTGTCTGAATTACAGCTGTCAGCATCCTTCACCACTGGTCACACTGGATGAGCTGCTAGGAGTTGTCATTCAGAAACATCTTCAGGCCAACAGGTTTTGTACACCTGGCCTAAACTCTTGGTGGTTTGATTGGAATATATAGAGATCCTTCAAAATAATGTGGCAATGTATCTCCAGCTGCTGAAGACTTTTGTGGCTGCTGTGCCTTTAATTAGTAGATTCTTTCTTCCAGCTTCTCCCTTTTCTTTCATTATGTTCATCATCACTAGGGATTAATGATGAATCTTCTCTTCACTATTCTCCAGTTTTTGATCCTCAGAACAATTAATTATTAATTCAGTGACCCTAATTAAATATAAAGAAAGACAAGAGGAATAATAAAGGGAGTAACCAATTAACCAGTCCCTCCAGGGAAGAGAAAATGGTTAATAACATTGAAATTCCTGACTAATTCCTCTGACTGTGTAACAGGAAGCAATAAGAGAGGCAATACTGCAAGAAAGAAGCTTATAACTAACAATGCAGAAGATGTTATTGAATGAAGAGCTGAATAAAGAATTTTTATATCACGGTTGGATCCATAGTAAGTGAAGATGTTAGTTTTTTGTAGAATCATTGTTTTACTGTGATGACAGAAAAGCAAGACCTTAACACCACCAAAGGTCTACTATGTTCAATCTGTTCTATATTACTATAATTGAGAAAGGAATAAAAGGGAAATTGGAAAATGCATCACGAGCAAATATAATAAATGAATTAAAGGATTCCATTTCCAGGGGTAACCATAGCAAGCCAATATGTCTATGAAGGTTCTCAGTCATCCAGGTGGAATTGTCTGTAGCTTGAATCATGTCAACTGGATTTCTATTTTCTCAGTGGAAACGTTTCGCTCCTTATCCAAGGAGCTTCTTCAGTCTGAGCAAAGTTGGTAAGGGAATCCTAAATATGTTTCTAGGTAGCTGTGTGACCTTACACCTGGGGCTAGGTCATGGTTATATTGAGATGTTATTTTAAGTCCTTTTATCATCTAAAGGAGGATCGTTTTATCATCTAAAGGATGGTGATCTTAATGATCCTCCTTTAGATGATAAAAGGACTTAAAATAACATCTCAATATAACCATGACCTAGCCCCAGGTGTAAGGTCACACAGCTACCTAGAAACATATTTAGGATTCCCTTACCAACTTTGCTCAGACTGAAGAAGCTCCTTGGATAACTTCTGTTGTTTTTAATTCTGGTTGTTTTTATTGTTTTTTATTCTGTTTTAATGGTTAGCTGAGCAGAGTCATATATGAGATGGGCAGCCTATAAATTTATTAAATAAGTAAAGAAGGAAGGAAGGAAGGAAGGAAGGAAGGAAGGAAGGAAGGAAGGAAGGAAGGAAGGAAGGAAAGAAAAAGAAATATTCTATTATGGTTAGGTGAACTTTCTTGATTACAATGCATGGACAATTTTACTTAATGTCTGGATTGTAAAAGAGTCTGGCTAAGAAGACAGCTTTTTTTTCCTCATTAAGTGAAGAAGCCGAAGCCATTTCTGACTTTAATATACAGTCATTCTATTCTTAGCTCACGTTCCTCCATGGATGATTCCAAGTTAATTGTGAACATCAGACTTGTTTGATTTTAAAGTAGTTTCAGACATAGATAACCAAGTCTTTCTCCTTGATGGCTGACTTGTACAGGTTGTATAATGCATTCATTCATAATTTCAAATATAATTGTAACAATTTTAATTTAAAAGTAAATCAATGTCAGCGCAGCTCTCCAAATATAAATTTCCCGGTACAAATTCCCCTATCTGTCTGTTCTTTGCATTATTGGATTTATATACCATGTGTATATCTTATTCTCCTTGTTTATTTAGAAAGTCTTAAGTAATCCTTCTGGAAGTCAGCAAGTGCCAAAGAGATTAATAGTAAACAAGGTTTAACATACAAAAGCATCTAATTATCAACTTCAAATGAATCCTTTTTGTTGAGCAGAAATGGGTTTGCATTAAATGTTGCTGATGTCCCCAAGAAGGTTCTAATGCAGCATTAATAGAATTTTCTGACTTTGGCTCTCTCAGGACAGGTTCATTTTCATTCATTTTAATTATATTCTCAGGACCAAATATGACCTTTGAATGGTTTTATGTTGGCAGATGGATTTCTCCCTCTCTCTTGAGATAGCATTTACCCCTTAATTTATAAACATTATTGCTACTGGGTTTTAACAATTCTATGCTGGGAATATATTTAATTATAGTATTAAGTATTTTTCAGAAGAGTTTGAACTAAGGGGGCCCCCACGTGTGAGCACCATTTGCCATAACATGTGCCTGATGATCTCACAGAATCAGCATATGATCCTTGTGGCCAATGTTTGAGTGACTAAGCCAATCAGAAGGTCAATGAAAGAATCAAGAAATAAGTGAGGTGGCAAATAATATTCCTATTATTTAATGTTCCTATTGTTGGTGATGACCAGTACTGGACTTCAAAGAGGGCTTGTTATTAATAATTGTTGTAAGTAGGGATTACTGTTAAAATCGGAGGCTTGCTAGCTAGGTATGACATGCAGAAATTTTGTATATGAGTATCTTTTCAATGCCTGTGTTTGGAAACACTATTATGCAAAGATTAGAAGACCAATCTCTTCCCTGTGTTTCTGGGAAGATTTGAAAAAAGATGCAATTGTTTCTTATTTTCTTGAAGAAAATCACTGCAGAGGAAACTGGATGTTATGGTCAAATGCAATGAGGAAAAAACATATTGCTCCTTTCTGGAGGTGTTGAGGTTCTTTTTTCAAGTTGGAATAATGCTTTGCAACTATATATACTGTATATATAGCGGCTGGATAGCGTAGTAGTTAGAGCACCGCCTTTGGAGTGGGAGACCGGGGTTCAAATCCTGGCTGTACCTACCTTACCAGTAGGGGTCCTTGGGCAAAGACCCCCTAATGCTTCACCTGCCTACCTCAAAATATGAGAGTGACACAAACTAAGAGAGTCATGCCGGCTCGGACGTCACCTGGATTAACAAGGTCCACATCAGATATTGGGGAATCAGGGCAATCTGATGATAAGTGGGCTACTGGAACAAACCATACATGGACAAGACAAGAGAACCTGGAATTGATGGAATGCTACTACAACCCTAATGAGAGGGGATATATGAAACATATGAGGGAAGTATGGATGGACAGAAGACCTGCATCCACACTAACTGAGAAACAGCTAGTTACCCAACACTTCAACATAGTGAAGAGGAAGCTGCTCTCACAACTTGAGATAGACCAACTACACATTATATCCCAGATTCAAGAAGACCTGGAAGAACAACTGGAGGTGCAGCCAACACCTGAAACTGGAATGTCACTGCCACCCCCTCCATTACAGAGCACAGCAGCTGATATGAGGCAAAAGATCATGGATAAACTAGCTACAGTCAATTCTCGAGACCAATTACCAAGGCTTAGCGGAGAAGTACCATCAGATAGTATGCTAGAAGATGCCAACAGAGCCCTCACGACAATCTCTACTACCACTATAACTCAAACCAATGAACTGGTATATGCTACAGCCACTGTAATCCTGGAGATCCTTGGCTACATGATCAAGAAGAACAGCACTACATACCCCCCAAAGGCTCACAGCACTGGCTACCAGGCTAAGGAGATACACAAGAGAAGCAGAGGCCAAGAAGATAAATGCCCTGTTCACCAAAAAACCATCTAAGGTGTACTCCCAGCTGCAGTGCAACAACACAGTAACAGCAGAGCCACCAACAGCAGAAATGGAACAGTACTGGAAGAACATATGGGAGAAAGAGAAGACACATAACACCAGTGCAAAGTGGCTGCAGGACCTGAGAGCAGACCACAGAAATCTCCTAGAGAAGGAACCAGTCATCATCACAGTAGCAGATAACCAACAGTGTGTCAAGAACATGAAGAGCTGGACAGCACCTGGCCCAGACATGATCCACACCTACTGGCTAAAGAAACTAACAGCAGTGCATGAACGTCTAGCAGCACAGATGAACCAGCTGCTAGCATCAGGCTCCCACCCAGACTGGCTAACACAAGGTAGGACAGTGCTGATCGTGAAAGACCCCAGCAAGGGAACAACACCATCCAACTACCGGCCAATAACCTGCCTCCCCACAACATGGAAAGTCCTATCAGGCATCATAGCCGCCAAGCTGCAGGACCATATGGGCCAGTATATGAGCACAGCTCAGAAGGGCATTGGGAACAACGCCAGAGGCTCCAAACACCAGTTTCTCATAGATAGAGCAGTTGCCCAAGACTCAAGGTCTAGACAGACCAATCTGAGCACAGCCTGGATTGACTACAGGAAAGCCTACGACTCAATGCCACACACATGGATCTGTGAATGCCTGGTGCTATACAAAGTCAACAGGACACTAAGGACCTTCCTCAAGAACTCAATGGGACTGTGGAAGACAACACTGGAAGTCAACTCAAGACAGCTCACACAAGTGGCCATCAACTGTGGCATATACCAAGGTGGTGCACTGCTGCACTGCTGTTCTGCATGGGCTTGAACCCCCTCAGCTAGATTATCACAAGAACTGGATATGGATACAAGTTCAAGAGTGGAACTACCACCAGCCACCTCCTTTACATGGATGACATCAAGTTGTATGCTAAGAGTGAACAAGACATCAACTCACTGATCCACCTGACACAGATCTACAGTGAGGACATTGGGATTTCATTTGTGAAGACCATTAGTGGGCAGCTAGGACCACTGAATGGAGCAGAGCTTAATTGCAGTGAAACAATAAGCACACACAGAAAGGAGTTTTTATCTTAATAGCATTAATGAGCATGCTAGAGAAATATAGGTTTTTGATCTTAAGCACATAGCCCACCCAAGCATAAAGAATTACACGCTTAGACAAAACAGTTCCAAAAGTAAGTACAAAAGAGTTCTTACATTTATTTGGTCCAGTTACATGAATTTCAGTAGAAAATTGGTTTCAGTTCTTTTTTTCTTGTTCCCTAAACTTAATTAACTCTTAGCCCTCATTGCTGCTAAGAGCTGCACGTAGAAAGGGGGAACCTCCTGAATTCTAGGCCCACTGCATGGCCCAAGATGGAGAGAGAGGCAGCATGCATGCTGCCTTCCATGATGGTGGAAGGAGGCAGAGAGAGAGAGAGAGAGAGGAAGTGGGAGGGGCAACAAACAGTTTCCTCAGGTAGAAGCACATACTGAGTTTGCCTCCTAGAGCAATCACCCATATGCTAATGAAGCATGCTGATTTGCTGGAACCTCCAAAATTCATTCTAGAGAAGTGTGGCTGGATGGTAGTAAAGAGAGGGAAGGTAGTTAAGACTGATGGGGTGGGACTTCCTGTGGGAAATGGCGGACTGAACAACCTTGCCTACGAGCTCCGTGGGCAGAGCTGGCAGCGTGGCAGTTTTTTTTGGCATAGGCAGGTTTTTCTGTAGCCCCAAGTGTTTTTCTGGATTAAGGAAAATGCTGAGAATCGACCCATCTGTCCTCCAGACAGTGAGTTGTAGCCAGGAGATCGTGGACAGCATCTGCGACCAAGCGGTAAGACTACACCGGGAGGCTGGGATAACATTTCTTTCTGATCCACGCTTGCAACCCCTTAAAGGGGAAATAAGTCTTGCCTTCCCATTTCTTAATCACCCAATTTACTTTTTTAAGTTTTGTACCTCAAGATAAGCTTTTTATAGTATGAAAAAGCGGAATCTCTTGGTGAATATACAGTAGTTATTTTTGGAGATTTTTAACTATAAAAAGAAGTTTTGTCTTTTTTCCCCATCTGGGTTATTTTGAGAGCTGTAACATCACCTTTCCAGTGCTATCTTTGTTGCTGAATTTGAAGGTTGGAGTGTTCTTTCTACACTTTGTTTTCGATTTCTCATTCTAAACTTTTGGATTTCTGTTTACTTTCTTCGAGCTGTCTGCTAGTATATTTTCTTTGGTTAATTTTGGATTAATTCATTAACCTCTATTTTTGTGAGTTAACTCTTTAGGGTGTGCTATAATTTACTATTTGAACAATGGAAGATTTTAAAGATTTCAGAGAATTGCGTTGTCAGCAAGAAGAGATTTTTTCAAAGGGTTGTCAAGTTATACAGACTGGGACATTCGAGATGAGATTCTAGCTAAAATAGAACAACTATATGAAAATACTATGATGGAAGAAGAAGATGACGACGTTGGAAAAGATGGCGATTTTACTACTGTGAGCGAGATTGAAATATTCTCAGCTGAAAACTCTGGATTGGTGTTTATGGGGTTAAAACAATTTTTTAACCTTAAGACTGCAGAAGGAACTGCCAAGCTGGGGAAATGTCATTATTATTTCAATCAATGGGAAAGAATGTTATGTGGGAGTTTTTTTTCTCTTTCACTTGGAAGTTTGTATCTTTTGGGGCTGTTGGGTTGTTGGATCTTTGTAAAAAAAATGCTTTTGGTGTAATGGTGAAATATTTAAATGCCCTGGTATATTTTGAGGAGGGGTAAAAAATTAAGAATATTTAATTGGACTGATAATGAGGTTAACATGATTTACAGGATTTTTGATTTCTAAGATTTAAAAGGTATTGACAAGTTCTGGCAATATTTTATATTGTTTTTAAGTATAATAAGGGTTAAGATTGTTAATTATAAAGGTAGACAATTTATAAAAATTAAGAATATTTAATTGGATTGATAATGAGACTAATATGATTTCTTTTCTTTTCTTTTCTTTTCTTTTCTTTTCTTTTCTTTTCTTTTCTTTTCTTATGGTTTGGATTTGGATTTATAGGAATATAGATTTGTAAAACTTAAAGGATATTGATAAGATATCAATGTTAAAGATATAATGTTTTATACTGTTTTTTAGGTCTAATAGGGTTAAGATTGTTTATTATAAAGGCAGACAATTTATTTGTTTCTATAATTTGATGCTTATTGTGTAGACAGAAGTATATAGAATAGTAGTAGAAAGAAAAAAAATTAAATGGATTGTTTTTTAAGAGGGAGGGAAGTTTGAAGTAGAAATTTATATATATGTATATACTGTATATTTTTTATGTAAGGGGAAGGAGCAATTGTATTAGAGATTTGTATATGTGTTAATGGAGGCATTTATAGAAATAATGTGATTATGGTTTGATATAGAGGAAGGGTTTGTTTATGGGAATTGCTGTATATTCTTGCTGTTGAAAGCTGGAAGTCACCTGTATGTATGTAACTTTCTAAAAGTCTTTTCTTTTGTCTGTAGCTTGAATCATGTCAACTGGATTTCTATTTTCTCAGTGGAAACGTTTCGCTCCTTATCCAAGGAGCTTCTTCAAACTGAAGAAGCTCCTTGGATAAGGAGCGAAACGTTTCCACTGAGAAAATAGAAATCCAGTTGACATGATTCAAGCTACAGACAATTCCACCTGGATGACTGAGAACCTTCATAGACATCTTTTCTTTTGTGTTTTTACACTTTTAGTGTTTTTTTGTAGTGTTTTTTTGTTTTGTTTTTTGTAGTTTTTTATCTTTGTTCTAAAAAATAATAATAAAGCTTTCTAAAAAAAAAAAAAAGACTGATGGGGTGGAACCACCAGCAGGCCACATAGCAGACATACAGACCAGCTACAAGTACCTTGGTATCCCACAGTCACATGGGAACCACGAGGAGGAGGCAAGGAAGACAGCAACATCGAAGTACCACCAAAGGATAAGACAGGTCCTGAAGAGCCAGCTCAATGGGAAGAACAAGATCCATGCCATTAACATGTATGCCCTGCCAATCATCAGATACCCTGCCAGTATAGTGAGCTGGCCAAAGAAGGACATGGAGGTGAGTGTCAAAGCCACTGTCCTTGATGAGACCCAGGGCATCCAGGAGTACATCAGTAAGATGGTACCTAAAGATGAGCTGCTGAGAGAATGCCTGAAGCAGCAGCAGACATGGAAGGAAGATAAAGCAGAGGAAGTACCATGGCAAGGCAAGACCCTGCATGGGATGTACCATCGACAGATAGCTGAGGTGGCTGACATTGGGAAATCCTACCAGTGGCTGGAAAGGGCTGGACTAAAAGACATCCTGAGGCACTGATTGTAGCAGCACAAGAACAGGCACTAAGCACCCGATCCATAGAAGCAGGGGTCTACCACACTAGACAAGACTCAAGGTGCAGACTGTGCAGAGAGGCCTCAGAGACAGTCCAACACATAGTGGCAAGGTGTAAGATGCTGGCAGGAACAGCATACACTGAATGGCACAACCAAGTAGCTGGCATTGTGTAACATCTGCACAGTGTATGGGCTAGACCCTCCAAAGTTCAGATGGGAGATTCTACAGAAGATCATGGAGAATGACAGGGCTAAGATCCTGTGGGACTTCCAGATCCAGACAGACAGGCAGGTACTGGCCAATCAACCAGACATCGTGGTAGTAGACAAGGACCAGAGGATGGCGGTGGTGATAGATGTAGCGGTGCCAAGTGACAGCAACATCAGGAAGAAGGAGTATGAGAAGCTGGAGAAGTACCAGGGCTTGAAGGAAGAACTGGAGAGGATGTGGAAAGTGAAGGCCAAAGTGGTCCCAGTGGTGGTAGGAGCACTTGGGGCTGTGACTCCTAAGCTGGGAGAGGGGCTCCAAGAGATCCCAGGAGCAACATCAGAGCTCTCTCTCAGAAGAGTGCAGTGCTAGTAACAGCTAAGATACTGTGCAGAACCCTGAAACTCCCAGGCCTCTGGTAGAGGACCCAAGGTTGAGGAAGACACATACCACCCATATGGGTGAGAAGGGAATTTTTTAATATATATATTCTCCTGATAAAAACCCTTGGTACTTTACAACAGTATAGAAGCAATATAATAAGACAAAAACAACCAACTAAAAAGATCAATATTATCAGGAATTAATTGTGGGGAAGTCCAGCTTAAAAATATGTGCTTTTAAAAGATACTTGAAAGATATCAGATTTGAGCTGTGGTCTATAGTAGAGAGAAGCAGTTTCCACAGGAAGAGTGCTGAAATATAATTTCCTACTCATGAATAGGGAAGGATATTTTTTTTTATAAACAAGAAACACTTTCATCTGATCATATCTACATAGTAGACCTTTTGTAGCCAGCCTTCTTGGAACATCTTCCAAAAGCATAATCAATCCCTTCGGGGGAGATGGGGCAGTGATAGAAATCGAATGAATGGATGGATGGATGGATGGATGGATATGTAGCTGGCTACTTTCCTCACAACCCCAAGCAATGGTCATACTATCTAGTGATTATGGAGGTTAAATCCTCTACTTCAGGAAATTATCCATTTAATAAGAAAGTGCTATTCTAATACTATTTTGTTACATTCATAGGCTTCCAATGTAAAAGCTCCACAGTGAATTCCCAGTTGCAAGAGTCAGGTAGCAGGTGATGGAAAATATCTTCTGAAAGCCACTGCCAGTCACAATAATCAGCAGAAGTGTAGACAGATGGTCTGATTTAAGAAAAGGCAGCTTTATGTGTAAATGCTTGCTCGGTTATCATTTCTTCACTAATCAACCTTCTGCCTTTGTGATTTGTCTTTGATCTAAGAAGTAAGTATAATATGTATACATGTGTCCAGCATGTTGGGTATAGGCCCTGGGCCAGCCTTTCAATCCTTCCTATGAACACAGGCAAAGACATCACAGTACGGAAGCAGTTTGATCTGTCTTTCTTTAATCTGAAGCAACAGCTATCAGGCCGTAAAGCAAAGCTGCAATTTAGCAGAAAATGAATGTTAATCAGAACAGATAAAGGAAAGGATAGTGCCCAGTGAATGCACTTGGTAATCCATAAAGTACATTTGCATATGGCTTTGAATGTTGAGTTTCTACTTCACATGGCTTAGGGTTACATGGCTCAAATACAGCAGCAAATCATTACAAATCAGCAGCATAATTTCTTTACAATTTCCAGCAGTGGTGGTCATGGTGGGAAATAAGTGAGGAAGGTATGCAAAGTCTTTGGGTAAGTTAAGGACATGTAAAACAGTAACATCTTTCCAACTCTGGAAAATAATAAAGAGAAAAAGATCCTCAGAAGTAGACCCCATCCATTTGTGGCTTCCACACATGTTGGATTACAACTCTCATCACTCCTAGTCATATCAGAAAGGCAACATATTGGGGTAAACTGCTTTGAACATTAACAATTTATTAGCTTCCCCCAACAGATGTATTTTTAATATATTTAATTTATTATTTATTAAGCCACCGAATAGCTGAAGTTCTATGGCCAATTCACAATAAACATTCTTGAATGGTGTGCATTTCCCAGTCTTTCCCTAAAAGGTTTATAGCCAGTTTTGTTACTGTAGAAGAACTTGTGTTTTGTTGGCTTTTTGCGGTATATAACCCCAGGCTTGATATGCACTTCTAAAACCAGCACCACCACCTTTAGATATATTTTTAAGACATACCAAATTGCATAAATAGATACATGAACTGTTTGTTTTTTGCAAAGGTACCCTGTGTGTGTGTGCCAGTATGCAGTATATACTGTACCTCTTAGTTGGTAGACTAAGGGCAATAGTATGTTGGCTTGCAAGGTAGGTTCTCGATTACAGATAACAGCTTGCATAGAATAGCCTGAACATGAGGATGCTTGGGATAAATCTGAGCTTTGGTTGTACTTGTGGCATACTGGCCAAAATGTGCCAAAACTGACTGGTACTGTTCTTATTGTTAGCAGGGAGCACTGCATGTGACATGGTTGTGACTATGGTTGGTAACTTAATCAATACATTCTCTCTACTACTAAAATGCATTATGTGAAAGCCTTGATTGACCAAAGCCACAATGAGCAATGAAAGTCAGTATCTATGGGATCATTTGGTAATGACCATGGCATATGGAAGGTCATAACTTGAATGTAACAGAAGTAATAGCTAGACAGCATGGATTAACAAATTAAATGAAAGAAAGAAAGAAAGAAAGAAAGAAAGAAAGAAAGAAAGAAAGAAAGAAAGAAAGAAAGAAAGAAAGAAAGAAAGAAAGAGATATGTTGCGTGCTTATGAAACTAAGAGAAAAGGGAAAGATTTAATAAATCTGTATAAAGATAGCCTGATCTTGTCAAATTGTGGAATACTCCCTTAGGAAGAGAAAGTGTAGGTTTATGTATGAATGAAAGGGCTAAAATATATGGCAGAATGTATGTATTGGCATCACCAATGTTGTTGTATTTCTGAAAATAGAACAGTGGAATGTTAAGCTCCAATGAAATAATGGAAGAATTAGGAATGAGTGTTGGAGAAAATTGGGCAATATTCTGAATGATTTCAATCCAGGGCAAAAATGGTTGTAGTTGGATGACACAAATGGTGTGGGATGGGAAGAAGACAAAAAAGTATAGAAAAAGTATAGAAAAACCCACAACAACCATTGGATTCCGGCCGTGAAAGCCGTCAACTATACATTATAGAAAAAGTGATTGTGCATCTGAAGCCCCAAGAGTGAATGAGCATGGAGTCTCAGTAAGATTGAAGCTTTTGCTGAAACTCCAGGCGACAATTATATTCTGGTATTGAAAGGGTTGCAGTCTGAGTTGCAAATTACAAATGGAGTTGTTTTTCTGATGGAATGTTGTGGGAAGGAAGTGGCTCTGTTCTGTGGGAGGTTTTTTACTGAGATATCTGAGTCTCTAAGGGGGGCAGTTGGACTGTTTGATTTCTGTATGAAAAATGCCTTGGGTGTAATAGGGACATATGTGAATGCTTTAGTATATTTTGAAGCAGGGTAAAGATTTGAGAATGTTTATCTGGATTGATATTAAGGCTTGTATGATTCCATTTTTTTAATGATCTGGATTAAGATTTACTGGATTGTTTTTAAGATTTGTTTGATTTTGAAGATTTATAAGGTATAATAATAATTGCTTGGTTTTAGGTTTAATAGGATTAAGATTGTTATAGTATTATTAATTATAAAAGTAGATAATTTACATGTTTTTGGAATATTTTTATTATAGTGGACAGAAATGTATAGAATAGTGGTAGGAAGGAAATAATTAAATAAATGTTGTTTTTTTGGGGGGGAAGTTGATTTGGAGGTTTATAATTTTTTTCTTTTTTTCTTTTAATATAAGGAGAAGGAGCAATTGTATTTAGTGATTTTTATAATGTGCTAATGGAATGATTTATAGAAATAATGTGATCTTGGTTTGATATAGAACAAGGGATTGATTATGGAAATTGCTGTATATTCTTGTTGAAAGTTGGAAGTCACCTCTTTATGTAATCTTTAAAATTCTTTCTTCTTGTGTTTCACACTTTTTTTAGTTTGTTGCTTTTTTTGTAGTTTTTATCTTTGTTTCAAACTTAATAAAATTCTTATATATAAAAAAAGAAACTGATAAACTTGTATCATTTTTGGTCCAGCAGAATTATGGTATGTAGTGGCAGTGCAGAAGGCCATTGTTATTTTGAGTAGTTAAGTGACATATTTTGATTTTCTCCCTCACACGAAGAAACTTAGAGTTTATTTTGAGTTATACTAATGTTTAGCTGGCTTGATTTTTATTTCTGTTTGGAATGGGGGGGGGAGAGATAAGAGAAAACCCCCAGATTGTTTTTGTTAAGCACTAGCTTATCTGTATAGCTTCCCAGGCTCTTGGAAACAGGTGCTCCAGACCCTGGTAACTATCCCGTCAAGTTCAGATCCTGCATCCATGGAAACAGGGTCATGAGGCTTTAGGGCCAGACTTTGATAAAAACCTTAGGATTGTATTTTGAGTTTGGGAGCTTCTGCACTGACCTGCGCACTGTGTGCTGTGGAAATTAAGCCATCCTGGGGTATCTCTGCTGTCTTGGTCAAGAGGCTCCTGACAGCTTAAGGGGATAGGATTTCAACTTGCTTGGTATGTAATGATTTTCCTTTCGTTATGCTATGCTGTTTATGTTTATGTTTAATCTGCCTAAACTGTGTTTCTGGTTAAACTGTGTTTCTGTTTAAATTTATTTGCTTAAGTTTATAATAAAGCTTAAACTCTATCCACTGGTGTGCTTATTGTCTCCGGATCTAAAAGAACCAATTGTCTGAGCACTTGATCACTGCTTGGACACTTGGCAGAACAAGGTAAGATTGTAAGTCTGGCAGATAAGAGCTTGCCATAGAATGACTGAATCCCAGCCAATACGACTTATTTCCTATTGACTCCATGGCTTCCCTGGAATTCACCACTTTCACTGTAGCAAATAAGATATCAAGGGTCCCTCCTTGAGGACGGTGATAAAAATCTAAGAAATAAATAAATAAATAAATAAATAAATAAATAAATAAATCTGATAGCAATTACATAGGCTAACCATACGTCCCGTTTTGAACAGGACAGTCCCATTTTTTAAGCATTTTTCAACCGTCCCGTCGTTTTGATAAAAATCTCAGTTTTGTCCCATTTTTTAAACCCAGCGGGAATGGTGCGGAAGGAGGATCTGAGCCGGAGCTGCCGATTGGAGGCAGCCCAGAAGAGGAAGCCCTCCCACCTATCAGCGCACAGCAAAGGAGGGCGGGGTTTGCAGGCGGGAGCCAATCGCGCGGACTGGGGGGTGGGGACCCCTGTCTTTTTCATGAATACAGAATATTACATATGACCCCGTCCCGTTTTGCCATCCCAATGTCCCGTTTTTGTCTCAAGGAAATATGGTCAGCCTACAATTAGACCTTAATGTAGAATAGTCCAGACAGCAAGTACTGAGTGACAGAGCATCAAGATACATGTTTGCCTTCTGGAAAATATCAAACAGATCAGGAACCCTTAACTTTATTGCCAAGCTCCAATCTAATATTCATGTACTAGATGGCTCCCTTAGAAAATCTCCATCTGACAATCACCTAGCTAATCATTCACAGGAGCCACAGCCCCTATTGAACCCAATGCCCAGTTATGCCTCAGCCCCACAATCAATGCCTAATGAGCAGATAAAAAATTGTGATATCTGAGGAATGTCCATGTGAGAACCATACCAGGAATTAAACTTTAATAGCTGAACTGACCATTGCCAATTAAGTTTATGAAGCAGACCTGTAGGTCATAGGTAACATATCTCCCAGTTTCAAAACTTAGAACTTCATCCAGTACAAAACTCCAGCACAAGAAATCCAAGAGTTCCATGCTCTTATAAGCATGTTCCTCCCAACCTTATAGTTCCTCTGGGAACTACCAAGAATATACTCTTTCCTCATTTGAGAAACAGAAGATACGTAGAACCCTCTGAGGTTACAGATAATCTTATTTCATCCCTATACAGGTACTCAAATCTCCACAAATGGGAGAAGCCAGGGACAAAATGACATTTATTGTAAGACAGCAAACTGTTACCGATGCCATGGAATATCAATGACTAGCGCTCCAAAAGTTCAGATCCAAAAGTTCAGACCTGTCATTTATTGAATCCTTAACCAGTTTCAACATCTTGTTCTTCAGGGAAATGTAAATGAAACTGTAAGTTGAGTGAGACACTGGCCAATTGGTTGAATTCCTCAGGAAGTAAATTTCTATGCATGGCATTTTCAGAGGGATGCTCAATCTATGCCCCAGGGTTTCTAGTGTAACGGAATTGTATGAAAGACTTATTCAGAACCTCCTGAGATTTGTAGCAAAAGAAAACTTCAAGTTGGCCTAGCATAATCTGGTATCTAAGAAATGGTTCGACCATGATTGCCAAAAAAACCCCCCGCTTAATTCAGTCATTTAAATGCTATAAAAGGAACCCTAAAGCTAGCACAAGCTCCATTATGACAGAAGCAAAAAGAGGTATAACATCCTCCTGAATAAGAAAAGAAGAAATATGATGGTAGCAATGTGGCAGAAGCTAATTGAAGCATGTGAGATCAAAATATTATTCAACCCTTTGGAGAATAATGGCAGGCCATCAAAACATAGGTTTCTCTTGCCTGATCTGTGGCATAACCATGAGCTGCATCTTTGTAAACTACAGTATATGGTGTCTTTTGTGCCAATACCTTCCTACTGATCTTCCTTCAGACCATTTAGAATGCTGCCTGGCCCCCAGGATCAGAGGAAAAGCTCCTGGGAATGATTCTGTACTAGCAAAGTTAATCAAAGATCAAAGATAATACTGAGGAGTGGGGCGTGACCATTGTGCTCACCATCTTTTAAAAAGGCAATAGGAATGATCTTGCAAATTATAGACCAATTAGTTTACTGAATATTATCACAATCGTAGAATCTGTGCTTGAACTTCTGTGATTGGCTGGATTAGGAGAATGTACTCAAGACGGAGCAGATGGGCTTTAAAGAAGGAAGATCCACAAAAGATCATGCAAAATAAATGGTTTGAATAATTTGAATCTACCCAGTCCTGTATTACCATGCTGGATCCAACAATTTTTCCTGTTGCCTATAGGTATGACAAAAAAAGAGATTTCCCCCATCCTAAAAGTTGCCCAACACTGCCTTCTTCTTTCTTTCTTTTTTTAAAGGACTTATATGGCTGCCTATCTCATACGATGACTCTAGGCAGCTCACAACAATCCATGATTAAAACCAAAAGTACCCTAACCCCCAGGCACCAGATCAAACATCCTCCCAGCTAAACCCCCACCCTAGCCCAATGCTTGGGGGAAGAGCCAGGTCTTCACAGCTCTCCGGAAGGCTAAAAGGGTAGGGTTCCCTCAGATCTCAGGTGGGAGGCTGTTCCAAAGGGCTGTGGTAGCCACCGAGAAGGTATGCTTCCCATCAGGTGGCAACGTTTAAGGGAGGGGACCTGGAGAGCACCCTCCCTATTTAACCCCTAGTAGGACGGGCAGATGCTCTTAGGGAGAGGCAGTCCCACAAATAACCTGGCCCTGTGCCATGTAGGGCTTTGAAGGTGATAACCAGCACCTTGAATTGCACCTGAAAATCAGTTGGAAGCTAGCGCAGCTCACGCAGCAGTGGTGTTTCTCAGGTGAACCACAGGACACTCAAAACTGTCCGTGCCACTGCATTCTGGACCAGTTGTAGCTTTCAGATGGTCTTCAAGGGCATCCCCATGTAGAGTGTTTGCAGTAATCCAAACAGGAGGTGACTACGACATGGGTGAACCCAAACAAGGTGTCAAGACACACACAGAAAGGAGTTGGGGCTTTGATTGAGCAGTCATGACCACTAGTTTGATTTTTTGACACACACACACACACACACACACACACACACACACACACAGCTGCCCCTGCCCCTGATACTGATCTGGGAGAATAGGACTGAGTCCTGCTGAATGAGAAATATCCATTTTGACTCTTAACACATGGGGGATGGTAAACAGAAAGGTGCAGTCTTACTTTCCCTACAACTGAAAAACATCCATTGATAATATGTTTTATAATATATGAGATAACATATGAGAGTAATTTCTGTAAGTACTGCAATAGCATATTTTTTTAAAAAAATATATAAAACACATTGAAAATTGGTATGTCTCAAGCAGCTGATCTAATTTCCTCATAGGAAAAATGTTCAAAGGTGCCTAAACCATATACCCATAGCATACGTACAATCTTGCCCTGAGGTAGTCTATGGTACCATTTTATCATCATATGTGATATAAGAGCAACATAGCGTACAAATGAAGCAATTTCTTCCAAAATATGAATATCATAACTTAGAAGCTAGGCTTAAAAATGCAAATGTGGATAACATGAAGAACTAGAATTGCCTTATTTACTGATTTTTTTTTTTTTATGGAGTTGGGAATATCATCTTCCATGTTTCTAGCTAAAAGTGATGTTTCTTAAGGGAATCATAGAAGAAAGAGTGATAGCTAACTTTTCCAGGAATAAGACATTCTCATAAGTGCTTGGAAAGATTTTTTAAAAAACACTTTCAGTACTTTGCCAACTAGTTGTGTGAACTATAAAATCGGTGGCGCATATAATCTGAGATGTGTATTAAGTAAAGTTGTATGGTTCTCATAAGACCTAGATTTACTGTATATAACTTCAACCCAGAAGCTGTGTATCTCAAACAGAACCATTTCAGTTACCATTTTTCTGCATTTGTAAGATACAAAGTGAGCATAGTATCTAAAATACACACAAAAATGCTATCCATCTTGTTAAAGTGTGTGTGTGTGTGTGTGTATTTGAAAGAATGCTACTCAAATCTTCACTAAAAATATGTACTGGTTTCTTTGCTTCTGGTGTGATAAAGTTGTAATTTTAATGTGGCAAAGAGGTCACACTATATTGTTTCTCTGTGGTAAAGTGGTCATTTACCATAGCCTGAAAGCCGTTGAAAATTAATATTTACCTGACTTTGTAAGTAGCAAACTTACTACATGATGTTAAATCACAGAATAATTTTTAAAAGTGGGGGAAAAGACCTCAGAGTGACCTTTCTGCATAAAAATTGTCATGCCAAAGCTTCAGTAAAGTTGGAAAAGGTATTAAGAATTCCATTGGCTAAAGACACTTAGGTTTGTTGGCTTATTATACTTCCTGTTACACATTCTGTTGTTTCATCTTTAATAAAAAGCCTTGCCCTACAGTCATTTTAAGAATGGCTTTAATTCATTTTTTAAAATTTAAATCACAGTTTTTGCACATCTTACCCCAGTAGATTCAAACAAGGAATAAGATCTGAGTTCAGAAACATATTTACATTAAAATTTGTTAGTAATTTTTGAAACCTTTGCAATCTTAACTATAAAATAAACTATAAAATATACAAACAATATTAAACGAAAATGATTTTCCCAGTGGCCGGGCTGCCAGTTTCAAATGTGTTGGGCTAAATTCACTCCCGGCTCTCTTTCAGAGTTTAAATCACCTGACAGTGTAATAATGGAGGGATGGGATAGACTGTGTCCACATCCTGTAGCCCAAATTAGACCTTCATGAGAGTAGGCAAACAACTTTATCTAAATTTCTGGGAAATACAACTCCAGGGATGTCAGAAACAACTATATGGGAGACAAGTAAAGCTTATATGAGAGGAATATTAATAAGGCTTGCAGCACACCAGAAAAAAGATAGAATAAAAACAACCAAAATTTAAAAAACAACATAAATAGCATAAAATAGCAGCCAAAGACTTTCATAATTCATACCTGAGGGACCGTCTGATCCCCATTACCCGTCCCACCCGATCATGCAGAGAGGGCATGTTATGGACCTCGTCTGTAAGAGAATTCCATTTGGCGGGGTCCAGGAAGTGGGCCTTCTCTGCAGTGGCTCCCACCCTGTGGAACATTCTGCCCCCAGAGGTGAGGCAAGCCCCATCGCTCCTGACCTTCCAGAAGACCCTGAAGACCTGGCTCTGCCACCGTGCTTGGGGTGAGGAGGGGAGTAGTTATTCCTGGGGATGGTTGGCGCCTTAGAGTGGTCCTCACATCTATACGATCCTTCATTGCCATCTGGATTTTTATTTTATATTTATATGTTGTATTTGTATGTATATTTTATATTATTATGACTATTGTTTTTAACTTGTTTTAACTTGTTAGCTGTGTTGCAAACCTCCCTGAGTCCCTCTTCTGGGGGGAGATGGGCGGTGGCGAAATTTGAAAAATAAATAAAATAAATAAGTAACATCCCACATTCAAATTAACCATGAAATGGGTTCACCCATACTACCAGGGCCCAGACTAGATGGCAAAGCCAGGTTTTTAATGGCTTGTGAAAGGCCAGCAAGGTCAGGGCAAGTCTGATCTCAGGGTGGACAATATTCCAGAGGGCAGATGCCATGGCAGAAAAGGCTCTCTTCCTGGGTCCCCCCAGATGGAACTCTCTTCTGGACAGCACCCAGAGCATGCCTGTCCTGCCAGATCTAACAGGATGGGTAGACCACTGTTAGACCTTAACCTGACAAAAGCAGAAAGGGAAAACTACCTTCTCCAGAAAAATCATAAAAAACAAACAAACAACAACCCTCTACCAGGCTTTGAACCTGCCGCCTTGTTTCTGCTAAGCAAAGATCTTAACCCCTGTGCTATTTCCTTAGTGCTGGTAAGGCAAAATATAGAACATATTGGAGTGCATGATAAGCACTGATTCCCTTGAAGGAGCAGTCCTTCCTCTACAAAGTTGCCAATAATCTCTTGAGGTTTGCCTGCAGCAAATTGAAGCACTGTAGTCCAAACAGGTAGGACCACTACAGCCAACCTAAAATGGAAACCCGTCTTCCTGAAATGCAGAGAGAAACATGTGTGGAGTGTTCTTTGAGGGTGACTGGAGGATCAAGAGAGGGATATGTCATCTATTTCTGCTGATGGGCCCAATCCATAAAAGTGGAAGAGACCTTAGAGTAGGACCGCTGAAATCAAGACAGCAGTTTGAATAATGAAATTAAAAATCTTGTCTTTCTAATGGAGGTGTTTTTTATTTAAAGATTTTTACAAGAATAAAAGATAAACATGAAAAACATATGAAGAAAGTTAAGAAAAAGAGAAAACTAAAAGAAAAAGTACAAGAAACAATACAGATAAAGAAAAAAAGAAAAAGATACTTAAAGAAGTGACTATCAATCTTCTTTACAGCAGTTGCCAACAAACTTATTGTCTCTCCTCTCAAAGATTACATTATATAATTCCCTTCTTCCCATATTCAACCCTTTTTAATCAGCAAATCCAAAAATCACCAACTCATTTTTTTCCATTTTCAGCAAAAAGTCTATAAAGGGTTTCCAGTCTTTTATAAAAGTTCTTTTTGTTTGATCAAACAGGTCAATTTTGCCATTTCTGCAAATTCTGCCATCTTCACAAACCAATCCTCTGTTGAGGATATTTCAGCATTTTCCCATCTTTGTGCAGATAGTAGCTTACTGCAACATTGTCTAAATCTTTTTCCATCTCTTGGTTTATCATTTCTGTGTTATTTTCCAATTTTTCTATTTTTGCCTTAATTGGTTTAACCTCTCCACTCATTTGTATTACAGATTCTTCAAATTTTTTATTCAGCTTTTCTTCCATATTTGCAAATCTTCCCTCCATTCTCCCTTCAAGTGTAGCCAGATCTCTCTTGACAAATTCAGTCACTGATGCTGTAACATTCTTTCCCAATACATCAAACATCCTTTGTAAAATCTCTGGCATAATCCCTTTTTCTGTTATTTGCTCTGTTAACAATCCTCTCCTCCCTTCTGTGATTTTTGCTGCTTTCCTGGTAATAGCCATTTTCTCTTTTTTAATTTATAGTCCAGAAAGGAGAAGTAAAAAGTAAAAGAGAGGCTTTTTTCCTCTCCTTTGTTTATATCCTTAACTCTTTGGTCCCATTCGGCACTCTGTAGTTCTATAGTCACATGATCTTTCACAACTTTCCCGTATCTCTTTGTTTAACAAAATCAGCCAATCTTCACTCTTAGGAAATTTAAACAGTCCTTGTTCCCACTGAGGTATGTATTATTTATTTTATTAGTTCAAATGTACTTTAAAATCAACAATATTCCCAATTCAACTGTTCCCTTAATCCGTTTTAAATTTTCTTAGTTGAAACTCTTGGTAAGCTTTTTGCTTTTAGTTGCTTTTAAATCCTTATAATTATTTCTTTAGTTTTTACTTTAATCTTGCCCTTCGTCAAAGGAAAACTCACCAGGTGGTTTAGTTGCTCTGCTGCTCAGAAGATCTTTCTAACTTTCAAAGTATTTATAATTCAATGTGCACTAGAAATTGTAGTTTTGGGCAAATACAGTGTCCTTAATGCACGGTCTGCTTGAGGCTGTTAGCTTGATATTTCTTTTGCAGCTCCCAGTGCTCTACTCACAAGTTACCTACAGGTTCCCTCCAGATCCTGTGGGTTTTCTTGTGAGGAGATGCCTTCTGAAGCACAGGTGGACAAACTCTTGGCTTCTCCTTATCCAGAGAAGCTCCACGGATCCGGGCTTGACACCTGGCCATCAGTTTCCACCTCAGCGTCATCCCCACTCCTCAGAGGTGTTAGTCTGCCATTTTCTCCACCCAGGAGCCATCTTTCTAATGGAGTTTTTCAGTCACGTAGTTATCTATTCTGTGAGGAAAAAATGGAGAGCAATGAGGCATGTCATATCAGCAAGTTCATTGGAGACAGGATTCAAATATAATAAACAAAAAATAATTTTCAAAATGAATATCTAGTTCCTGCAATACTTCTCAAAGCAGCTTATATCCAGTTGGTAGCTGTGGTGAGCATGATTGATTTAATATGTGGGTTTTCCACGTTGCCTGAACCTGAAGGGTAGCTCACTATTTTTGACATTGAGTTAGCCCAAAACAGATCCTGATGAAAAAGTTATCAGCGATTATATTTTACTTGGAGCCCCATAAAATGTCATATCAGTTTATCAACCTCTCTCTGGCCTAGATTTTGAGCTGCACAGGCACAGAAGCATAAATATATGATGTTTTGGAATTGCAACCCTGGCAGAATGTATTGTCATGTTCTGCAGATTTGGATGGCATTTACTGCTTTATTGGGGATCTTCCATCAAATGACATCAATTGTTCATCCATTGCGATATTCTTAGATGACATGAAGCAATGTGAGTCTTGTAGTTGGAGCCAAAGTTACTTCAAATGTCAGAATACTAAGTCAAACACAAAATGATAGCTATGATGGTGGAAAAGAAGGACATTATTTCTGGGTCATCAAGAAGTTTCTAAAAATCTTTCTTGGGAAAAATAGTTTCAAAATTCAGCTTTTGTGTATCTGCTGGTTGGCACCACTCAACCTAATTTGAGGGCCAGATGTCTGTAGCTTGAATCATGTCAACTGGATTTCTATTTTCTCAGTGGAAACGTTTCGCTCCTTATCCAAGGAGCTTCTTCAGTCTGAGCAAAGTTGGTAAGGGAATCCTAAATAATTATTTTATTATTATTATTAATTACTAAATAATTACTAAATTATTATTTAGGATTCCCTTACCAACTTTGCTCAGACTGAAGAAGCTCCTTGGATAAGGAGCGAAACGTTTCCACTGAGAAAATAGAAATCCAGTTGACATGATTCAAGCTACAGACAATTCCACCTGGATGACTGAGAATCTTCATAGACATATTGAGGGCCAGATGCTTAGCTCTATAAATGATCCAGATTGCTGTGGATCAGTGGGATGCAGTTCAGTCTGATTTGAATATTCCTCCCTTTTTGAACTCCACCCTTCCATAGTCTAGAATGGGGAAAATTCATATGTCCCTACATTTTTTTTATTTTACAGATAGAAGTGCATAAAAATCAGCCCAAATATTTTTAACTATATTTCCTTAAGATCTTATTTTAAATTTCCTGTAATTTTCTTTTTCAAAAGAATGTGATAAACACAGAAATGCTAAGCAGTTATGAAGCATTCCAAATTGCATAAAAATCAGAATTAAGGTTTTGATGTAAAATTGTTTAAAATATATATTTTTTAACTCCTGTAACTTTGGGACATTGAAATTTGCATTGCCTGCAGTAAGGAATTTATATGGCAATATTTATGATTATTATTATTATTATTATTATTATTATTATTATTATTTTAACTTATATGACCACCCATCTCCCCCAACGGGGAACTCTGGGCGGTTTACAATAAAACTGATTAAAATAGAATAAAGAATATAAAAATACAATCAAATAATACAATAAATAAATTATAAAATCCAAATGGCCAGATAGTTTAATAAAAAGAAGGACATTATGAAATTAACCAACCCCATGAGGAACTATTATTTCCTCCTTCCCATGCCAGGCGGCAGAACCGCTTAGACAGTTTAGACAGCATGAAGATTTTTGTGGAAAGGGAAAGCGTGGTGTGTGTGTGTGTGTGTGTGTGTGTGTGTGCATGTGCGTGTGCGTGTGTGTGTGTGTGTGTATGTATGTATGTATGTATATATATATGTGTGTGTGTATGTGTATGTATGTATGTATGTATGTGTGTGTGTGTATGTATGTATGTGTATATATGTATGTATGTATGTATGTATGTGTGTGTATGTATGTGTATATATGTATGTATGTGTGTGTGTGTGTGTGTATGTATGTATGTGTGTGTGTGTGTGTGTGTGTGTATATATATATATATATATATATATATATATATATATATATATAAACTAATACAAACTAATATAAAATAAGAAAAAGAAAAGAAAGAGAGATTTGTGGCATGACAGAACTCTTAAGAAACAGTTTGGGACTGGAGCTTTATGGAAGTTTTAATTAAAATGAGGCTAGACCCATCTGTTCCACTCTGGATAAATGAAAATATGTTTTAAATTCCTCTGATTCACATCAGAATTCAAACTACATCTCCATCTAGCCCAGAGCTTTCCAAACTTTTCATGCTGGTGACACACTTTTTAGACATGCATCATTTCGCAACACACTCTTACAGCAGAGCATCATTTCGCGACAAACTCTTACAGCAGGGCACAAGGCAGGCACTAGGGCCTGTGCGGAATCCTGGCAGGGCAGGTTTGGAGGCAGCAGGGCACAAGGCAGGCACTAGGACCTGTGTGGAATCCTGGCAGGGCAGGTTTGGAGGCAGCAGGGCACAAGGCAGGCACTAGGACCTGCACGGAATCCTGGCAGAGCTCGGAGGCAGCAGCAGCCGCAACAGTAGCCCTTCGTTTGCATCCAGTCCCAAATTGAAGTCCTAGTAGACAAACATAAGAACAGCTTTAGGGTTTTAAAAAAGAATTTCTCCCAGCATAGACTTCTGACACCTTATAGACATGTTGGCATGGGCCACCAAGTTCTACGATTGGCTTCTCTAGGTACAACTGGGAATGTTCCTACCAAAAACCCTGGAAAGCTACTCAGACAACCTTCATAATCCAGACTAGGTGGATTAATAAACTGAATCAGGAAATGTAACTATTTTTCTAAATCAAGTTGGGTTTCAGACTGGCTTATCTAGTCCTAGCTCTGACTTTCATTAAGAGAAAACCATCTCCTTTTTTAGAAAGATAAGGGACCAAGTAGTCCGGTTACCTTTTCTCACTGGGCAACATGGAACTTGACTTTCCCCCCTAATTCCAAGCAGGAAACATTCTGTAAAGGTAGATGGAAACTTACCCAATCATATTTGTTGTTTTTAAAAGCAAGATACTTTGTTTTGTGAATTAATACAAAAAATGTCTGACTTAACCAAGTTTTGCTTGTAAAACTCCATTCCAATAAATACCTCTTGAAAGCCCTGGATTTTCATTGCAACTGTTTGAAGGCTTACAGGCAGGGCAATGAAAATGAATTCACAGGACCAAGACAAACACATTTCATTCATATTTAAATGTAACTTAAATTAATTAGACATAATCTGATTACTCCCCATATATTTAATACTTTAAAATGTCTGTTGGACTAAATGTTACAGCTTACTGGCAGAATCAAACCCAGTACTTCAGAGGACTTCATGTAGCCCAGTATCTTCTGGTTGGGCACCCCTACCTAATTGGGAGAACAATTGTATGCATTAAAATGTGTATATGTATGTTCACTTACATGCATAGGCAAACTACAGACAATAGAAATGTTTTCTCTCACCTATGTTTCATGTATGTATGCCTTATTATGTACAACAGACTCTTCTTTTACTCTCTGGAAAACTAGGGAGGGTCTCTTCTGATATGCTTCCCATGCTCCTGCCTCTCGTTCTGTGGACTGAGATAGCTTTTATATGATGGTTATCCAGTCTGTGGCTCTTCCTCCTATCTCCCAAGGTCATTCCCACATACCATTACACTAGTCCAGTATAACTTTGTAGATACAGTAGATTATTTTCAACTTCCCATTCTAGGAGAGAGAATGATTGACCCAAAGTCACTCAGCCAGCTTCTGTGCCTAACTGAAGACTACATTGGCTCTTTTTTTGTCTGTGTATGAGTGTACATGCACACTTACATACTGTATATAGACTTTACTGCTTTGTAAAATATCAAAGATGGGCTCACACAATCTTAAGGGTAATAAAGTTTTTACTTGTTTTAATGAAGCCCCCTAAATGCAAATTGCGATCTTGATTTAAATGCTAAGCACTCTAAGTGTTCACAGCTTTAAATTTTGGGCTAATTGATACTAAATGACTTGCTTCTTCCCTTGTCTCCACTGCCCCCAATTTTGCTAGTCAACAAAAAGTTTATTAGCAAAACGTGTTTGTTTATTTAATTTATATCCAACTTTCTGCTCAAAAGTGTGCTTGAGGCACTTCCCAGATTCATGCAGTCATCAGATGTTTCAGTGAAGCTGTATAAAAGCTTAACAGGGCTTTTCAAAAGTCCATCTTGCTCCACCAACAAACAGTAGATTATTTCATCTTACATCAGATTGTTCATGCAGATGAACACTGTCTTTTTTTTCAACTTTATTGATTTTCAAAATACTTTTTAAAGATGTGAGTGTGATTTTGACTTATGTACCAAAAGTTTGGAATTTAAACATAAATCAATAAATGTGTATATATTGAGCATGGGGTATTTCAAAACAGATGATCTTGCTTTGATGGAAAAATTGTGTCACCACAGATTTACAATAAGTGATTGATATACAAAATCAATATACAAAATGTAAAGTACAGAAAAGATAGAATACAGAACTAAAGAAAAAAAGGAAAAGTATAAAAGTACAGAAATAGATAGAAAATATAGAAGGAAAGTGACTTCTGACCTTCTCCAACACAAATATAAATGCATATTATAAAAATGTAATCTCTTACCATTAGTTAAATTTTCAGTAACATTATTTCTGTAAAATCAAACCATTAAATCATCAGAAGCCAAAATCAAAACCTCATCTTTTTCAGATACAAGCAAAGAATTTAAAAGCGGTTTCCAAGTAGAAATAAATCCAATCACAGTATTTTCTCTTATCAGTGCTGTCAACTTAGCCATTTGTGCCAGTTCCATTAACTTAACCATCCATTCTTCCATTGGGGGAATTTTTGGATCTTTCCATCTTTAAGCATATAAAAGTCTTTCTGCTGTTATCATATATAGAAACAAAGTCCCATGCTGCTTCTCAAGCTGTTTGTCCATCGCAGATGAACACTGTCTTGAGGAGCCCAAACGATGTTCAGCTACTTTAAGAGTCACATTAACTTCAATAAGTGGATTCCTTAAAGCAACTATGACCTCTTTTCAGCTTCATGGAGATGTCTGAAAAACTAGAGGCCGCTTTAATGAATAGCAGAAATATGCTGGGTTTGTGCAAGTTCTGACATATTTATTTTTGAAGCGTGTATAACCCTACTGTCATATTCCCTTCTGTTGGTTTTTTTCTCAAGGCT
This sequence comes from Charina bottae, assembly GCA_023362775.1. NCBI lineage: Eukaryota > Metazoa > Chordata > Lepidosauria > Squamata > Charinaidae > Charina > Charina bottae. The sequence goes on along the minus strand of JALMGJ010000005.1, from coordinate 66,660,451 downwards.
AAGCATAGCCAACTCCACTCAAGTTGGTACTAATAACATATGAACTTCTACAAGGGTTGGGACTTGGATATTAGTGACATCCCTGACTCCAATCTGCCTATTCCAAGGTGTTCCAGTAGAGAAACTATGCAGACAGTTTCCAATCCCCATGAAGTAGAACAGGAAGAGACTTGAGAGCGGGGATTCTTTGCTGAAACTGCTCTTCTGTGGAAACAGCTCCCCTAAGAAATATGATCAGCATCCTTGTTATGAACATTAGAAGATTTGTGAAGATTAAGGTTACAGTATTTAAGAAGATACAGTATTTGGGGTTGATATAAAGGATATATAAAACTAAGTTACAGTGGGCACTGCTAACAATGCTGTTATGATGATCTTAGGATGATGAACCACTTTTTAATTGAAGTGTCATAAAAGCCCTGCAATCAATCAATCAATCAATCAATCAATCGATCGATCAATCGATCAATCACTCCTTTGATCATTCTTCATATGAGGTGGTTTTTAGTTCCTGATCATCCTCACTGCCTTTGTCTGAACCTGTTCCAGTTTCTCTGAATGTTTGTTAAAGGGTGATACCCAGAACTTGATCAAATATTTGATATTGGGTTTGACCAAAGTGGAATAAAGTAGAACACTGCTGGTTCATATTAAGTTTGCGAAAATTACAATTGTCACCAATAGAAGGATTTATTTATTTATTTGTATTTATTGTTTGATTTATATCACCGCCCATCTCCCCCCACAAGGGGACTCTGGGCGGTTTACAACAAAATTGATTAATTAAAAACATATAAAATACAATACATTATTCCAATTTAATTAGATATAAATATATAAATATATAAAATCCAAGAGGTTATGTTATTGTTTAAGGAACTCTATGGTGCCAGCCACCTCCAAGAGGAGCTATTACCCCCCCCCATCCCAGGCGAGGTGGCAGAGCCAGGTCTTCAATTGCTTTTGGAAGGTCAGGAGTGTGGGGGCCTGCCTCACCTCCAGGGGGAGAATGTTCCAAAGGGCGGGTGCCACTGCCAAGAAGGCTCGCCTCCTGGACCCCATCAGATGGAATTCTTTTATAGACGGGATCCGTAGCAAGCCCTCTCTGGATAACCGGGTGGGGCGGGTCGACGTTCTGGGGATGAGGCGGTTCCTTAGGTAACCTGGTCCCATGCCATGTAGGGCTTTAAAGGTAACAACCAACACCTTGAATTGCACCCGGGAGCAAACTGGTAACCAGTGCAGCTCACGCAGCAGAGGTGTCACATGTGCCGATCTTGAGGCACCCATAACTGTGCACGCAGCCGCATTCTGGACCAGCTGAAGCTTCCGGATACTCTTCAAGAGTAGCCCCATGTAGAACGCATTGCAATAGTCTATGTGAGAGATGACCAGGGCATGAGTGACTGTACGGAGGGCATCTCAGTCCAGGAAAGGGTGTAGCTGGCGTACAACTCGAAGTTGCATAAACGCCCTTCTGGCCATGGCTGCCACCTGCTCATCGAGCAGGAGCCGTGAGTCCAGAAGGACCCCCAGGTTCCGCACCAAGTCCGAACGGGGTAGTGCCACCCCATCCAGATCTAAAGATAACAACTCTCTGGATCCCGAGGTGCCATCAATCCACAGCCACTCTGTCTTACCAGGGTTCAGATGAAGCCTGTTGTTCCCCATCCAGACCCCCACAGCCTTCAGACACTGAGAAAGGGCAGCCACTGCATCACTTAACTCACCCGGGATGGAGATATACAATTGAGTATCATCAGCATATTGATGATACCTCATCCCGTGTTGGCGGATGATCTCACCCAGTGGTTTCATGTAGATATTAAACAGGAGAGGGGAGAGAACTGAGCCCTGCGGCACCCCACAAAGTAGGGACCGAGGGTCGGACCTCTCATCTCCTATTACCACCGATTGGGACCGATCCCGGAGGAAGGAGGCGAACCAGCGCAAGACTACGCCACCCACCCCCAACTCTCCGAGCCGCCCCAAAAGGATACCATGGTCAATGGTATCGAAAGCCGCTGAGAGGTCAAGAAGAGCCAGGATGGACGCACTGCCTCCATCCCGCTCCCGCCAGAGATCATCTGTAAGTGCGACCAATGCAGTTTCCACCCCATATCCCGTCCTGAACCCTGACTGGAAGGGGTCTAGATAATCCGTATCATCCAGAATTCTCTGGAGCTGTAATGCCACCACTTTCTCAACCACCTTCCCCAAAAAGGGGAGGTGGGAGACGGGACGAAAATTGTCCAACACTGTAGGGTCCAGCGATGGCTTCTTGAGGAGGGTTGCACCAGCGCCTCCTTAAAAGCAGCTGGAATCACTCCCTCTCCCAAGGATGTAACAACCATCGCATGGACCCAGCCACATGTCACCTCCCTGGCTGCTTTCACAAGCCAGGAGGGGCATGGGTCAAGATGGCACGTGGTGGCTCTTACAGTCTGGAGGATCCTGTCCACTTCCTCAGGCCCAACAGGATCAAACCGTTCCCAGATAACCGGGCAAAGACATTCCCTCGGCATCTCCCCAGACCATGCATCACGCCTGGAGTCCAGCTTAGAGTGAATCCGAGCGATTTTATCCATCAGATGCTCTGAAAATTCCTCCGCATGGCCCTGAAGGTGGGTCACTGGGCCCACCTTACCTAGGAGAGATTGAGTAATCCCGAACAGGGCCATCGGGCGGCATTCTGCGGACGCAATAAGAGCGGAGAAATATTGACGTTTTGCCACTCTTACTGCCACAAGGTAGGCCTTAACTGCGGCTCTAGCTTGTGTTCGGTCGGCTCTATGGCTCCACTCCAAGGTCCGTCGTAAACTTCCCCTATAAGGGTGTTTAGGTCTCTCACGACCACCAGGAGGAAGCCAGAGTCCTCAGACTTGCCCACTTTCGGGCTCACCAGAAGTCACAAGGGCCCACTAGGGTTAAGGGTTAAGATGTTATTAGAGTCCTTTATTTATTATTTATTTATTTTCTATCCTGTCTTTATTATTTTTTTTATAAATAACTCAAGGCAGCAAACGTACCTAACAGTCCTTCCTCCTCCTGTTTCCCCCACAACAACAACCCTGTGAGGTGAGTTGGGCTGAGAGTGAGTGACTGGCCCAAGGTCACCCAGCCGGCTTTTATGCCTAAGGCGGTACTAGAACTCTCAGTCTCTTGGTTTCTAGCCCGTTGCCTTAACCACTAGACCAAAATGGCTTTGATAACATGGCAGAGGTTTGGTCCCTTATCCTTATTTAGTCAAAATTCTATTATATGTCCAAGCAGTCCAAGAAGGCAACAAATATTTGGAAAATGATAAGCATAATTTTAATCCTTATCCATATGATATACTTACCTTTGGGGCTTGTAGCAGTTTAAAATTGCAGGTGAATAATAATTTCTGGAATTAATGGGCAAGTAGAAGCAACTATATTTTAGATCAGTTAATTATTAACTACTTTTTAAAACCATTTGAGTTATTGGAAAAAGAATTTGGATGATGCAAAAATGCAGACTAACAGTATATCCAGATAAAACATAATTTGATTTCAGAATTTGGTCCAGCTTCTGAAACTCCTGAATTATTATTAATATTGAAATGTGTTATGGGTGATTCTAAATGTGCATTTTTTCTAGACAATTTAAGAATATTTTAAAGGTGGATATTAGCTACAGTATATGCAAAAACTTTGGAACAAAGACATATCAATTGTTAAGTGTTTAGTGAGAATGCTTGTTACCATGTTAGGATGAGACTAACTCAGCAAAATATTTTTTTCCAGAGACTGCATACATAGTCCTCAAAACCCCAATGAAGAAAAATGGACAAATGTGGTATTATGACATCACAATTCAAACCCAGGCTTTTTGTATTTCTGTCCTAATATCAGATACAAGTATGTATGTTACATTGTTTATGAAACAATATTGCCATGCATATTTTGTCATTTGCTGCCTTGCTTTTTATTGGACATGCCAGAAAATGTTTAAAAAGGATTGGTTAACAACGCCACTATTCCTGAATATGAAAAATGATAGAGGGGGACATTTAAATATGAAATATAGGCTTGTCCTATTATTGTTCCATTTTGATCTAATATTCACATATCTGGTAACATGGTTTCAGAAAAAGTAATACTTTTTAAGGATGTGAATGTGATTTTGACTTATATATCAAAAGTTTGGAATTTAAACATAAATCAATAAATGTGTATATATTGAGCATGGGGTATTTCAAAACAGATGATCTTGCTTTGATGGAAAAATTGTGTCACCACAGATTTACAATAAGTGATTGATTATATGTGTTCATTCTCTACTTTTGAAGTGAGACATTATTAAGAATATGAAAAAACTGACTAATTTTTCACTACATGGTTTAATGTTGTATTGTGAAACTGAGGTGTTCGCTGTAAGAATAATGTACTTTTGTAATTTTCTTCCCTTCCCTTTTTGTTTTTTTAAATGTATTTTTTTTTGCTATTTATTTTTGTATATTAATGCAATAAAAATAAAAATAATTGGACAGGTAAAACAAACAAATGAATAAAAAAGACCCCCAAACATCATGTAATCATTTGCATTTTGAGGAAGAACAGTTTCACTATCTTACAAACTTTCTATGAAGAGACTTAGAGACAAGCTTCTTTTTTTATATAATTAATTTTTATTAAAGAAATTTTTTGCAAAGTAACAATAGAAAGTAAAAGAAAGTAAAAAAGTAAAAGAAAAGTGGTAAGTAAATAGAAAAGAAATGAAAGAAAATAGACAATAAAGAAAGAAAGAGAAAAAGAAAGAAAGATATAAAGAAGTGGCTTCCTACCTTCTTTACAGCAGTTATAAATGCATTTATATTTTATCCCCTTTCTCTAAGGTTACATTGTTATTCCCTTCTTCCCATATTCTTCCCTTTCTAATAATCAAACCCATAAATCGTAAATTCATTTTTTTCCCATTTTCAGCAAAAAGCCCATAAAGGGTTTCCAGTCACTAACACATGTAGCTATTGTCTTTTCCCTAATCAAACAAGTCGATTTTGCCGTCTCTGCAAATTCCGTCGTCTTCACCAACCGTTCCTCCATTGTAGGTATTTCAGAGTCTTTCCATCTTTGTGCATATAATAATCTCACTGCAGTTACCATGTACAAAAACAATTGTCCATAGGTCTAGTTGTCTAGTTGTTTCTAGTTGTCTGTCCATTAGGCCCAGCAAGAAAAGTTCTGGTTTCAGTTGGATATTAATCTTTAAAAATCTTTGTACCACTGTGTGTATTTGAACACAAATTTTTTTAGCTTTTTTACAAGTCGACCAAGCATGACAAAGTGACCCTTCATAATAGCCTCTCCATTTCTGCTGGAAACTGAAAATAAGCACATTATGCACATAAACTACAATACAAGGAGGAATAAAGAATCTCCAATAATTGTAAATTTGTTTGGATCTCTTGAAAACAAGGAAGTGTGTCTCTTCAGAGTTAAAATGTTCCAGGCAAATTAATTAGTTTTCAGATGTATAGGGCTAGGAGAAATCCCAAGATATAAAAATATGATATCACAATGTACTTACAGAACTAACTGGAGGTCAGTGGGAGGGAGGGAGGAACAATAATATGTGGTAGTATTCCTGCCAGTGATAGCATTCCTGCCATTACAAAGTAGCATTTCAATATTAGGGCTGTATGAAGCTTGAAAGAGCTCTTGGATTCAACAAAGCTTCAAAGAAGAAATGTGAAGCACTGAGTCAAAGCAATGCTCCCTTTTGAAGTGCGAAATAAGAACGGCCATCTCACTTCAATCCGGAGGCTACAGAGGCTTCTGCACATGAATTGAAGCAGCCAGCTGAACTGAGTCAGTTCACTTCAGTTCTCCAATCTTTAGTATGAGGGTACAGTGATTCTATTTTCTGGGATGAGGCACCACTTCAGATAAGATTTCTGCAACTCTCTAGAGGCCTCAAGGCAGAGCTGAACCTTTAAATACAACTTTTTTTCCCCATCCAGTTTTAATCTATGGATGCTCATAATTAAACATCTTGAACATAGCTTTCCAAACTGTGTGTCATGACACATTAGTGTGTCGCGACAAAACCCGGAAGTGCTGATGGTGGGTCGCCACTGCCCCTGCAGCAGTGCACGTGGCGACGGCGGTGGTGTGTGTGGCAGCAGCGGCAGTGGCGATGGCAGTGGCATGCCATCAGCACTTCCAGGTTTTAGCGAAAAACACGAGGCTGCTGCCGCCATGCACGCCACCACTGCCGCGTGCACCCCCGCACCGCCGCCACCACCGTTGGGGTGTCGCCAACGGCGGGAGTTTGGAAAGCACTAATCTAGAAGATAAAGCTACCTTCATTTTACTTTTGTTTCCAGAATGTGCTGTTTATTTTTTATCTTTCTGATCTATATACTACTAAAACTCTTGCGTCTGTTTGTAACCTTCAATTGGGTGAAACGGTGCATCATAGGGCAACAATTTTTCAACCAAGGTACATCGAATGGGCTAACTTACTGAATGCATTTACAGAATGTGTCCAAAATTACATCCTGAAATTTGGCAAAGTTGTGGCTGCTTCAGTGCCACCACACTGCTGTAGTCAACCACAGTCATGTTATCATCATTTCCAACACTCCCTGTGAGCATCCCACAAGTCAGTGGGGAAGCCGGCAGGATGGCTGAACTTGATTGTGATTGCCCACACTCCCTGTCAGCTTCCTATAAGCAAAATCAGTTGGGAAGCCAGCAGGAAGTTGCAAGCCCAAGGCCAGCAGGCAGGAAGGAAGGAGGGAGGGAGGGAGGGAGGGAGGGAGGAGGGAAGGAAAATTTCCAATACACCCTGCCAGTTTCCCACAAGGAAACTCAGTGGGGAAGCCAGCATGAAGTCGGAAGTTGCTCCCACTCCCACTCCTTTTTTGCCCACCCATGGACATTCTGTTTCTCTGTTTAGGTAAAGATATATCTCTGAAATGACAACCTGTGGCCAATGGGTCACAGGTTGTCTAGCAGTATATTTATTTTATTTTATTTTATTTTATCTTATCTTATTTATACCCCGCCTATCCCCTCCCTAATGGAGGGCTCTAGGAGGCTTACATACATGTAAATTCATATATTATACAATCATATATATATATTACACAATGTTACCGCACAATGGGAAGGAGGTGAAGGAACTGACTCTTCAGCTGCAGGCATCGGACTACATGCCCCAGAATGCCTCGCTCCGCGCCGGCTGCTGACATCCAGGAAGTTGTTGTTCAGGATCTGTCGTCCTTCGCCGCCATTGTCGGGATTCGCCAGGTCTTCTTGGTTCGAGGACGACCCTCTGAATGGACGCCAGCAAATTGACCCACGTGAGTGGTACCCAATTTATCTACTTGCATTCCGCTTTCAAACTGTTGGGTAGACAGAAGCCGGGGCTAGTGATGAGAGCTCACCTTGCCACGCAGTTTCGAACTGCCAACCTTATGGTCGGCAGTCTAACGGCTCAGCGGCTTAACCCGCTGAGCCACCGCGCCCCTGTATATATACAGTATATCCCCATTTTTTTTTTAAAAAAAAAAACTACTTAATTGCTCTGGAATATTAATACATTAAGGAGTGTTTTTTTTTACTAATTTTTCTCATTCTATGCACACACATGTACAACCACACAGGTAATTAGCAAATGACATAAAAAGATAGCCCTAGATTCTCATTTAGACCCCGAATAAGGTTTAATTAATATAAAACTGTATACAAATAATATCCTAAGCCTTTTTAAAATGTTTTCCAAAAATAAAATATTTTGATGGTGGATGACATGTACGTGCAAAAGCTTGAACTGGTCAGGGAATAGGCATGCTTGGTTCCTAAACACTCTGGCCCTGTGACCTCAATTTGTTGGAGTGTCAAGTAGATCTTGCATCTGACTGGCCTCCATTTTCAATGCAATTACATTTTTTCTTCCCAACTTAAAAAAATGTCATATTTCATTTAAGATCTAAATGGTGGCAGTGAAGACCTGGCACTGAAGATGACTTTGTGCATTGCTCAGAGACACTGAAAAAGAAGTACAAATTAATTGTACTAGTCTGTTTCAGGATTTGGGCAAGCATGTTATCTGGCAATGTTTTCCATGGAAGGGCTAACTCTTCCTTCTTTTATTATTCTGGACGATCAGAAAAAGTCAGTTTCTTTCTTTTCTTGAAGCATCCTACTAATATATCAAACTGGGTCTAGAATTTGAAGAAATTGTGTGCCTTGGGCAGCGTTTGAACAACTGCCTACGCAAGAAAGTGCAGTATAATTACTGATGTGCTACAAATGTATCTGTGATTCCAATTGGTTCTATACATTGCACTGGATCAGTTTTGCTCATCTCTGCATGCTTTAACATTCAACTGGGCAACATGTTAATATGACCTCTGTGGCTGCTAGAACTTATACATGTGGAATTTTGGAATTATTCAGATCAACATCTGTATGATAGTGTTGCAAATTCTTGTTTCATTTGTATTGCCGGGCGAGGTGGGGAAGAACAGGATACAGAGTTGGAGGAGACAAAACAAATAACCAAAACAAAGAAAATTCTGCATTACCCTTTTGGTCAGATAACAACAACAAGAACAACAGCAACAACAACTGCTGAGTTCTGCAGTTCTGCAGTGTTTCTTAAACTTAAACAGGATCCCTTCCCATTTTTGAAACTTATGGAGAACCCCAAAAGAGCCTTTGTTTGTATGGGTTATATTTATTATTCAAATTTATTCCCCGCCCATCTCCCATGCAAGGGACTCTGGGCGGGTTATTTACCGTATTAAAAATTAAAACTGAGGCATTCATAGAATATTTATTTATCAAATCATGTAAAAATAACAATATTAAATCCATTAGGTATTAACATAAAATATTTTTCATGAAAAATATATATTTTTAACAAATAAAAATAATAATGAGAAGAGTGACATTGTTTTAAATTTTAGCAAATATGTTCAATATCTGGCAAATACTTTTGATTTTGTGGACCCTTGAAAGGGTCTTGGGGGACCCCAAGGGTCCTCAGACCACATTTTAAGAAACACTGGTCTAGAGTCTCATGTCTTTCCCTTTACAAGATGTAGGCATTCCTTATTCCTACTGTTAGTTTGCTACTGATGTATAGAAGAATGGCTGTTAGTTAATTCCAGTGACTGGGTCAAAGACATCCATGTGACGATACGTTTGAACTGATAACAAATTTGTTTTGGTTCTTTGTAAGGTGGTTATTTCAGGAAAAAAGCCATTGTTTGATAGGCAGCCATTTTTATCATTTCTTTCCAACCCAACCACATAGAAGAACCAGGGTTACAAATATTTATCAAGTTGTGTTGTAACAGAAAAATACAATGAAAGTATTTCCTGTATCTGTGTTGGTTAATACAATACTTAACAATTCATTAAATGATGGTTCTCCATAGCATCATGCTCTGTTTCAAACCATAACTGAGCAGTAAACAACAGATGTTACCTTACAGTGAAGAAAAGCAGAAGGCAAATATGCTTGATTAATATGTGAATAGATGGGATGGGGTTTCCCTTTACTTTCTGATGTGTTCTAGTCAACTGGCATAAGAAACATTTGCAGAAACTATCAGACTGTACTGACGCTGCATTGCTAATCAATTGAAACCTTATTTACCAAAGCAGCCAGTAAAATGATTTAAAGGAATTCTCTCTCAAGATACTAAAAGCATGCATAACATTATTTCATAGCAATCAGATAAGGGGAAATATTTTAATTTCTTTTGTGAGGGCAAGGTAAAGAAAGATTCATTTTCTGCTTTATATTGAAGGTGATAGCTGCTAAGGTGCTATTTTTTGGGGAAGAGTTTTGGAATATATTCTATTAATGGGCCTTTTACCTGTAGGTCCTTTTTAATGAATGAGAATCAATCTTCATATTTTTTGCATTTTGATGGTTTGTGAACTTATCCTCTGGATGTATTTGGTAAAATATGTAAAAAGGTCCCTGTCTGTATGACTGTCCACAAACAGTCTTTCTTGTGTTTATACATTGCTTATTGCTATGAATGTGCCTAATCCTTATTCAAAGCCTATCCAAGTTGGTAGCTATCTCTATGTTTTGTGAAGGAAATCTGACATTTTTCTGTGAAGAAGAATTTATTTTCCTCTTTCCTCAGTCTCCCATCTCAACTTTATGGAAAGCCCCTTGGGTTCTACTGTTGTGATGGAGAAGTGTTCCTCCCTGTTCACTTTCTCTGCCTTATTTAAAGAACTCTAATCAAGTCCTTTCTTGCCTGCCTTGTTTAAGCTAGAAAGCCAAGTATTCTTGCTGCAGTACGCTGATAATTTGGAGGTCCTTCTCGGCACTTTAATTTAAATTAAAATGTTATTTAAAAGCAATTGGGGGAGGGATATACTGTAGTAACACTGTTTATGGTTCCAGAACAACTCATTAATAAACAATCTTAGAAAACAGTATGATAGCTGACCTGTGGGAGGGCTGCCAGATGAATTATGGATATAAAAGGAAATAAAAGGAACTCAAATATTGACAGATATGCCTTTACTGAGTTTCTCACTTTTTAAAAATATCTGAGATCAATTTCTCCAGAATTTCATCCTTTCACACTTTCTGTATTCACTTCTATCTTGATAGCAGCTCTATGGTTTCCAGCCAAAGATCTATTTCCATATACATGGATATAACATAAAAAATATCATGCTTTGCCTATACTGTAGTAAAGGTAAAGAGTTTCCCCTGCACAGTCGTGTCTGACTCTAGGGGGCGGTGCTCATCTCCGTTTCTTAGCCTAAGAGTTAGCGCTGTCCGAAGATGCTTCCGCGGTTATGTGGCTGGCATGACTCGCGCAGAACGCTGTTACCATCCCACCGAAGTGGTACTTATTTATCTACTTCCATTTGCATGCTTTTGAATACTATACTATATATACTATATACTATACTGTATTTTTTTTTTGCAAATCAAGAGAGCAGGACAAGCACCCTGCAGAATAAATTTTCTGACTGGTCATTTCTTCTAATCAATGCAAAACCTTTTGCAGTCCTAATGCAAAATCTAACAATTATACCAAATGGTTTAAAGCAACGTTTGATCTGGATTCCTTGCACAGTTTATCATAGAACAAATAATCAGAAAACTGGTTACTTTCAGCACATCCTAATACTTTCCAGTTAGTGAACTTTGTTATGTGATCCTTGAAGCTGGAGACTCCTTTGTGGTGGCTTTTTAGTTTTGCTAACCTGATCGTTCCTTCTATACAGAAGCCTTGTCTGCCTGAAGCAAGGCAATTGGAATGAAATTAGTAGAAACTTAAATAAATAAATGATTTTCCCCCTGCGATGTTTGAAGGATGCTGTTACAAAGGCAAGGCTGAACAATACAGGGAGTTGTGGCCGAATGCTACAGCTATAACAGCATTGGACAAATACCCTGGCGGCCAGCATGAAGAGGATTTATGGGAACCAGTAAAGAACACTAAAAATCAAAGATTACGGAATTGTAGATTCTCAAAGATAAATATTGGGTCCAAGTTAGAAGCCTAAAAATAATTCACACAGCATGCATTTTCTGAGTAGAAAATAGCTTTTGCCTTCTTCTCTGATTCTATTTCAGCTTGTCTGAAGAGTTTAGGCTTAGTGTGTATCCTGTAAATTAAACTTGCTTGATGGAGAAAAGTGGTGATCGTTTGGCTGCCAATATTGTTCCTGTATATTTATGTATGGAAACTGATTTAGAAAAAGAACCCTTAAATGAAGACGCGAGAATCACACTGGCTTTATAACAGCAAAATGCAATCCTCGTTTGGTCATGTGCCAAATCCTCCACCCCTATTCCTTCTCTTCTTTCAGCATAAAGAAGACACAAACTTCTTTTAGAAAAAATTGAACCACGTGCTTTGTACCATAAAATTCTAGCTTAAAATGGATGTTCCAGAAAAGGAATAAGCTCTTCAAGGGTACTCTAATATCTCACTTAGCTTGTCCAAGAATTATACTTCTCTAATAGATTTATGATTGGCAGTGTAATTCCACGTGAGAAAAATTTGCAGGTCATCACCTGGACAATGTACATTTTGTCATTGCTATTAGGCAGGAATATATATTTAGTCAATTCTAGAAAAGATTAACTTTGGCCTTAAGGGACAATAAATCATCTTATACAGAGTTTATTTGAATTATATAGTATTTCTCATACAAATATATAAAGCAAGCTTCTAATTACTTATGCTAACTTGCAATATATGATATTATTTACTATCTTCACGCACAGCTCGTTTAATAAATAACGTTGCTGCTTTTCATTGCAGTCCCTGGCAACCCATGCCATTATCTCTTTTTAACGCAAGTGAGAAATTTCAGGCTGCAGATGAAGTTTGCAGAGCAAAGTTAGCATTCAATTCCATGTCCAGAATAAATATAACAAATGTGCAACAGTTGCATTGTGTCTAGATGGATGTTCTGTCCTGCAAACTTGCTTTTATTTATTTTTGTTATGTTTGTAGTTTAAGGGTTTTAACGGTTTTAACAGTTGTGACAGTGTTTTAATTGCCAGTTGTACGCCGCCCAGAGTCACATTCAGTGAGATGGGTGGCTACATAAATTTGCTACATAAATTTGCTAAATAAATAAATAAACAAACAAACAAACAAACGGTCTGTGCAGTTCACTACTTGACCCATTCCTGAGTATTAGAATGTGAGAACCTCACAGTGAGCTTTGCTATGGATATAATAACTGTTCTTATAATATTAATGGCCCATACACCCTCCCTGTCACTGTACTAACAGCACATGACACAGGATGGCTGAATACATCATGTAAGATCCATTTCAAAAACCCTCCCAACCTCCACAAAGTGGGCTGGAAATTATGACTTCCCTTCCCATGTCTTCTAATGTTTTTAATTCCCCCATCTGGGAAATGAGAAAACTTGCACTGATGTAAATGCTTTAGGTGCTAACGCAGGCAGATTCTGGCCTTTCTCCCAACCCTTTCTATCCCCTTTTCACTCTCCCCCACCAAAAAAATCTGGCCAAAAACAACTTGGGAGATTAAAATGAGAGACCTAGAAAAAGGCTCTCTAGGTCACCATCTTAGTCTTCAGAGCGAGGCGTGTTAATTCAGCTAGTAGCATTCATGATGCAGAAGAAGTTGTGTGACCACAGGAAGTTTAGGCCCAAGGAAGACTATGTTTGTTTAGGGCTAAATGTAACCCCTCGGTTACATATCATGCAAAGAGGGCCATATTCTGCCAAAAACTCTCCAGTTTTCTTAAAGCATTTTTCTGCCATGAGGGAGGATGCTTTGTTTCTTTGTTTCCCTTTTTGTGTGCCTTTGAGTCAGTGTTGACTCTGGCAACTGCTTAGGCTAGTCCCTGCAGTTTTCTTGGCAAGGTTTTGGAAGTGGTTTGCCACTGCCTTCTTCCTAGGGCTGAGAGGAGTGACTGGCCCAAGGTCACCCATCCAGCTTTGTGTCTAATGCAGGACTAGAACTCATGGTCTCCCAGTTTCCAGCCTGATGCCTTAATCGCTATACCAAACTGGCTCTCTTTATTTCTATCTAACTTTATTTTCATGTTGTTTTGAGCTTCCTTTACCACTGTGAGGTTCTCCTATCATTGTTTTGGTTATATATCTATTACTTTGCAGCCCTCCCCTGGCTCTCTACATTTGTTGACTTGGTTTTAATTGGTGTAGGTAAAGTCAGGGAGGTCACGGTCCACTAGATAAATTATTATGCAGTGGAAATAAATGACCATCAGCCTCTTTAAAGTAATAACAATAAATGCAAGAATCACAGACTCCATCCCCGACAATTTTATCCTCCTTTCCTTTGAAAAAGGAAAAAAACTACTTTTTCCATCAAGCTAAATGAGGATAATTACAAGAAATGTAGCATAAATAGAACAGAACTGATATAGGACTGATAGCATCTTTTGGCCACATGGAGAAACATATCAAAGAAGTCTAATTTAGTAATAGAAAGGAGATGGTGAAAAAGCTGAGCTGTCCATATGATATGAGAATCCTGAAATGGAAAAAAATGTTTCTTTCTTTCCACACAGTTGTTTTTCCTTTGCTGATGTCCATGCTCATACCCCCTCCCAATCTGAAATAATGTAACCTGTTATTCATTTGGCAACATTTGCAATAATTAAAATTTTACAACTTGCAACATTGCACACATAAAAATAAGGCCATCCCTGGATGTGCCAACATAATGAGCTTTACTAGCTATGAGCAACATTTTTTTGGCAGGAACATGGAACATATCTAATGCATTAATAAAAATTAATGAATAAAGAGACTTTCCTTTTAAATTTGGTGGGGGGTATGAGGGAATTAAGGGATGCAACAAAAAAGTGGTGATATCCCTCTTGTTTCTCATCATTCTAGAAATTTAGGGTCATTCACTAAAACTGATTAGTAACAGATCTCAAGCAAACAAAATAATGGATTATTTTGCACAATTAGTTAATTAAGGGAAGCCATTGTCACAGAATGTGGTAATGAGAACTACCTTGGATGGTTTCAAAAAACGGTATACCAATATATAGTGCAATGATAACCAAGGTAAATCAGTTTAATAACTCTATGGAAATATCAGTATACCTCTGAGTTTCAATGCTGTTATAAACAGGTTACCTTCTCATCATGTACTTGAACAGTCAGCCATTAATCCATCTGAACATGATAACTCAATCTGGATCAAAAGTCAACATTTTGGAAATAGAGTCTCAAGTACTATTTAGATCAGGAAAAGGTTTTTCTGCTGCTGGTTTTGCTGAAACATTTAAAACAACTTCCTCCAGAGAGCCCACAAGAATTACTCTCTATATATCCTCCCCCTTCCCAAGGCTTGCTTTGCTTGCTCATCATTTATTATTTATTAAACAGATTTATAAGGCCGCCCAACTCACACACGGTGACTCTGGGCGGCTTACAGAATTAAAAACCATACAAACGCAATAAACACCCCCCTGGCGGCAGCAAACACATTCATACCAGCCACTTGATCGGCTCCGAAGCAGCCTGGGGTCACCAGGCCCGTTGACAAAACCACATCTTCAGGGCCTTCCGGAACAGGAATCATCATGGTAGGGTGGTGGTGGTGTTTCTGGGAGGGGTGAGCACAGAATGTCAGGAGTGTATGCCAAGAGTACACAATCCCAGCAGGGTAGTCGAGGCTGTGAAGGTCATCCTAGCTGCCCAGCTAAAGCAAACATACATCTATATTGGGAAGCAGCAGTATAGGAAAGTGCTGGAGGCAGATGGTCATTTTAGACAGATGACAATGGCAAAAGCATCCCTTGATATTATGTGGAGTAAGGCAATGGTAAACCAGTCCTGTACTTTACCAAGAACACCACATGGATAGAAAATATAAAAAGGTTAATAATATAGTGCTAGATGATGGGCTCCTCAGGTCAGATGGCAGTCAACATGCTACTGAGGAAGAGCTGAGGATCTTTTAGAATACTAATGGTGTTTATGATGTAGCTGGATTAAACCCTTTGGGATGTCTAGTTGCTGATATTGCCATACAGGAAAAGGAAATTCAAAGCTGAACTTATTTATTCAAATAAATAAAATAATAAAGAGGATGACCAGCAGCAAGGTGGATGGACTCAATTACAGGAGTGATGGGTGCACTGTTGGAAGCCCTGAAGATCATGTTGAGGACAGATCATCATGGAGAAAATCTATATGGTTGCTAAGAGTCAACACTGACTTGATGGATACACACACACATACATACACACACCTCTCAAAATAATCAAGTAACAATGCTTAATTGATAAATGATAACAGTAACCCAAAATACTGTACCACATATTTTCTCTTGATATCCCATGAGCTTTTACAGAAGAGAATATTAGCATAGTTCAAAGCATCACCCACTTCTCCATTGGTCAGCCAAGCAGCAATAGGTATGGAAGGAAGCAAGGAAGCAATAGATATGGAAGGAAACAGTTTTGTTGCACTGCAACAAAACCTCATAACTGTCACTCAGTTTATTTCCCTACTCCTTCTGCCATCCTCCCTTCCAACAACCAGCTTCCCCAACTCTCTGCACCCAACATTTGCCTCACTGATCTCTGTCCAGTATCAATCCCTCACCTTTCTGTGCCATTTTAACATGGGCATTTGTCTTCTCAGGCAACTTCATTAGGATTTCCAGGAACATTTGGCTGGCTACTGCTGGAAGAAGGAATCTCAGCTTAATAGACGTCTAGTCTAAACCCATGACATTGATATAGGAGAGGAAAGCCTCTCTTTCTCTCTCCCTCCTGTCCAATAATATTCAGAAACACTAATCATGTGAAATTTCCCTGATAGGGAAGCTCACACTGTTACACAGTGATCATTCCTAAAAATGAAGGCAGGGAGAAATGAATAAAAGTTACAGTAAAATTATGCTACTTTGGTACCTTCTAGTGGTGAGCATAACAACAGACTTCTCTAACCTGGTCCCCTCTATCTATATTGGATGAAGTTGGGTAGAAATACTGTCAGTTGTCATACAATGCATGTGGAGGTCCCCAAGTGGGGTAACATCTGTTGCAACATTTCCTTGGGTATTTTCTTGGAGCTTCAAGCATCTATTGTAACGCCCATCTACGAGGGGTTGAGGAATAAGTTAAAATTAGCCTATTACCAGTCTGTACTAACAAAGATAGTGTGGGTGTTGTTCAAAGCCAACATTGTTCCTCTGTTTCTTTGAAGTAGATTATACTTATTTCCAGGCCCTTGCTAATGGCTATGAAGATGAAATATCCATTTCCCTATCAGTTGGTCAAAACAACATATTGAAATTCTGTTACCATGCTGCAACAGTAGCAATTACCTGGGGTATAGATTCTTTATTAAAATTTGTAACAATCATCTGTATTCCTATAATTAAAGAGACACAAAAGCAATAGGAAGTTGCTTTCATGTGAGTTTTTTCTATTAACAGAAGAGCTTCTGCATAATAGTATCAAATCACCTTGCTAACAATTTTCAGAGGTGGTAATAAAGTATATAGTACAAGGTATTTGGGCAATCCTATGCTGTGGTTGGAGTTTTCCAACAATGGAGTGCACCAACATGTCAGAATGTTTTGTCCAATCAAGTCCAACAGGGTAGAAGCAAAGGTTGAAAAATATGTGTCCCTATTTTTTCCTGCTTTCATTATTACTATCATTTCCTCCCATTGTTAGTATAATGGAAGAAAAGGAAATTAGGCTGTCTATCAGGCTTCTGAAATTTTCCCCAGCTTGGAGGTAGAACAAAAGGTTACTTGGGTTTGAATCCTTGAGCAGAGCTTTTTCCAACTTCTCTTTGCTCTGACCCCAGTATGGACCTTTTGTGGACTTTCTTAGGTTGAGATTCCCCAATGATAAAAAATGCCAGCTTCAAGAGCTACCAGAGAGGTCTACGTGTTGGGGGGAGGTTGTCTGGTGTCTAGCAAAAAAATATTATGAAGCCGAGTTCCATTTCTGCCTTTGAAGACATCAGTTTGAGGAATCATATTGTCTCAAGGTTGTTCCCATGGGTGAAGATGAGTTCAATATGGGTTGATTTGCAGTGAAGGGGAAGGGATCAGTTCTTTCATCCCCATCTGTATTAATAAAACAAATAGTTATTTTTCTATGATAAATCTCACAACATAAAGGGGAATACATCTCAACTCTTGTCTGTGATCTGTCAGAGCTTCCTAAAAGAACCTGTGACAATCCCATTGTAGCTAGGCTTCTGAATCCACCAGGAATCTGTTTTGAGCTCATTTGCTGGAGAGCAGTTTACATGGTCTTTGGGCCACATGATCTCCACTTCCAGCTTCAAGGAAGTGCTGAAATCACAAGCCATTTTTGTTATAGTGGTAAACTAAGGTTTCATTACTTCCTATTTTAAGCAAAGTAGGGATGAAAGGTAGGAAGTATGATGCCAATCAAACACCTGACCACATTTGTCCAAACATGCATGAATGCAGCAGATATCCAACAACTTTGCCAAAAATCCACCTCTAATTGGTGCTTGGAACTGCAAATGCAAGAAATTAAATTTAGCAAGCATTTTGAAGATGATACGATAGAGTTATCAGCAGTCTGTTTCTTTTTCCTCATTATCTCTGCCAAACAAACTCTTTTGCTTTCAAGAGAAAAAAGCTTTCAAAACATGGCAATGTGAGAAACAATAGTGGGACATGTGTGCGCATTGTTGGCAATATGTCTCTTCCATGCCATCCTCAGTCTTAGAAGAGCAGACATTATTTTGTTCTAGGAGTGTTATATTGAAATAACAGATGACTGAGCTTTTAATATTAGAATATTTAATTGAGATGAACAATTTGGTTCAAAATCATTATATGTATGCAAATGACAATGTAGAGAACATTTTGCCAGTGGATTGCTAGACTATGTTGCTGTAACACTTTGTTGAAAGTTCCTATTTTTTAACATTTAAAACAGTATTAATTTCACATTCCCTGCTTTGCAGAGTTGACACTCACTTCAAAACTTTCTCCCTCATTTCAGAAAGGATGATGGAACCTTCTGCATTGACAATGCAACTTTTTCTAATTCCAGATACATCCAAATTAACTTGGCAACAGTATTTAGAACTGGTGTACATATTTTTTTTCCAGAAGTAGCAAACATGTTGCTCTTTTAAAAGTAGTCTGGCAACACTGATGAATGAATAGTAGTTGGGAAGAATATTCAGCATGCATCACAATCTGCCTTTCTAGAGCCTGCTAAAAACAAACTCTAAAGAAAGAGAAAGTCATTAGACGT
The DNA here is from genome assembly GCA_023362775.1 of Charina bottae. Classification (NCBI taxonomy): domain Eukaryota; kingdom Metazoa; phylum Chordata; class Lepidosauria; order Squamata; family Charinaidae; genus Charina; species Charina bottae. The sequence goes on along the minus strand of JALMGJ010000005.1, from coordinate 66,641,689 downwards.
GAAACTCACTTAGAAAACACTGTTGAAAGAGAGAAGTAATTTTGAATGGAAAATTACATCTTCCAGATGGCAATCACACCTAGTGAATCCTGAGAATGATAAACAGGCTTAAAGAAGGCAAGGAATGTCAAATACAATTTACTATTGCTCATTCAGTTGTTTGATTGAAAAGCATACTCTATAGGATTACTTTTAAGCTTTGGAAGTGGTGCTATATATGAATATTTTGAAATATATCTGTGTTGAAATAATGGTCGTATTTACCTATGATCAGTTCTTAATGAGACTGAAACATCCAAACTTTAAAGCAAATTGAATCTCCTGAACTAGTTAACTTTTAATTTTCTTTATCCTACTCCGCTAGCTTCTCTGCATTTTTGCCCTTGATTATTTTTATCTTATGAGAGGAGAATAATGAAGGACTTTTTTGTGTGTGTGCTAACTACTGAGCTGGGTTGAAAGTGCTATTGTTAGATGTTGTGGAGTTGGAAGAATAAAATAGTAGAATCTTACTTCCAGCCTGAAATGCTATGGAAAATGAAGCTTAGGTGGAGAAGAGAAGAGAAGACTGGGTGGAAGGACAACAAACACATCAGCTACATAAAGATTAATATACACTGAAGAGACTCCTCCTGGAGAAAGTACTATGAAGGAGTCTGTAGCTTGAATCATGTCAACTGGATTTCTATTTTCTCAGTGGAAACTCCTTAGGAGCGAAACGTTTCCACTGAGAAAATAGAAATCCAGTTGACATGATTCAAGCTACAGACAATTCCACCTGGATGACTGAGAACCTTCATAGACTATGAAGGAGAAGACAAAACTGGGTGGTGCTGGAGGAGGGTCTGCAGAATGGTTAGTGAGAACAGGAAATCATTGTAATACCAAATCTAGAGACTGGATATGAGTTCAAGCATTGTCTTATGAATTAAGAAGAGGTTTTATCATGACTGTATCATGATAAATGTATCATGACTTATTAAGTGTATCATGACTTATTAATGTTCATTTGGGAGTGGTGTGGAACATAGGCTGCTTGCTATGGCACCCACTTTGAAATGATCTGCCTCTTGGGAATAGAGTGTCTCCAAATGAGAATTACTTTGGCCAACCACTGCAGACATGCTTGATTGAGAATGATGGTATTCCCTCCACTGTATTTCTAGCTAGTCTTAAGAACAATAATAGCAAGCTTTTTAGTGTATGAACTGTCTATGAATTTTTATAAAATAACTTTTTAACATTATTTTTATGAATGTGTTCAAATACTTTCAGATGTTGGTGAAAATGCAAAGCATTATATCAATGCTTGAGGAAATAAAATACATCCTAAACCTTTTCTATGTAGATATCAACAACGGACTTGAAATAGGGTTGAAAGTAGCATATGGTAATCATTTTAACACATAAATAAATGATTGCTTTATCTTTTAAAGAGCTAGCTCTTATCTTAGTGTAGAATTAATAGTTTCATGTAGAATTCATATTTGCCATGAATGAGATCTTAAATTCAACCTTTGTGACATCCAGTTAAAAGGATAAGGCAACAGATAAAATGAGGGGAAACAGTTTGACGTGCTTTGCTGGAGTTCATATTCCAGAAATAACTTTCTGATTCATTCTCAGTTCTGGAATGTGAAATAATAATAATAATAATAATAATAATAATAATAATAATATCCTTCTTCCTCTCCTTGCCTTCCCTACTCATCAAGACATTTCATGCAGGCAAGTACCAAAAGGGCTTTAATATATTCTTTTTTTGAGGGGGGGGAGGGGGGGGTGCAACTGCTGACAAATTGGAGCTGGAATTTTGTAAAGAGTTTTGAATCAGGATGAGGCAGCATGAATATATTAGGGTTGGTAAATATGAATAAAAATCTATCCCAGATGGCTCCTAGATTTTAGCACAGGGCTTTCCAAAGTGCCGCCGCTGGCGACACACCAGCGGCGGCAGCAGTGGCAGCGCAGCGGCGGCGCGCATGCGCACGGCGGTGGCGCGGGGGGCGTGCGGCGGCGCAGGGGTGTGCGGCGGCGCATGCGCGCATGGTGGCGGTGCGGGGTGTGCGGCGGCGTGCACGTGCACGGCAGTGGCAGCAGCAGTAGCCTCCGCTAAAACACAGAAGCACTGATCTCGCGCCACTGCCGCTGCTGCTGTGCTCGCACACGCCGCCGCTTCCGGGTGGTGTGGCGACACACCACGCTGTGTGTGGCGACACACTTTTGTGTCGCCACACACAGTTTGGAAAGCTCTGTTTTAGCATCACCCTAAGATGAAACACAATCTTAGAAAGAGGTAATTGGGAAAGCATCTTCCAGTCATGGTACATCTAGAAGAACTAATTAGGGAAAGCCAATAGTCTCAATTGATACATGGACCTTCCTTTGTATCTTAATGAAGATATTTTCACTGGATGGTGTTATGCTAAATGTGTTGAGGGTTGTTGTTTTTTTGTGATGATTTTTGTGTCAATTTGTGGCATCAGTTAGCCATGATCAGGAGAGAATATGCCAATATATTTGGAGGGTCAGTCTAACAATCATGAGAGCTCTATGTGCTTTTACAACTTGTACAAAAGTCAGGGAAACTTTGGAATTTCCAGTTTATCACAGATGCATTTATGATTCAAAAACACCACCTGTGATAGAAAAAGACAGTGTGCACATAATGCTCACAAATCAATGCATGACAACAATACAGTGAACCATGAAACTAACCATTTAAGCAGGTGCCTAGTAGTTTAGATGTTCAGAGCTGAGAAAGTTCTATCCCATGAACTTGCTTCTGTCACTGGATGGTCTTATTTATCCAATCAGTTTCTAAAACGGAGAAATATTGAAATATTAGAGTATTTCAACTATAATCATGAAATAAAGTCTTGGAGTGTTATTCGAGGCATTTGAAGCAAAATATTTATCCTTTGGTTTTACTCTTAAGTTTTGACCTTTTGTGTTTTAAAGTATGTCACCCCCTGGATTTCCCCAGATCATACAGCAAATATGGAAGGCTTTTAAAGACAACTATAAATGATTCAGTGGGTTCCAATACTGTTGAGAGAACGAGGGAAGGTAGGCTTTTCCTTTACAGCTTCTACAGTTTCCATCTTCATGATGGAAAAATGTAATATGGATGCTAGTGCTAAGTCTCTATAAAGTGAAAGCAAGGATGGGGATAAATATAAAGCATAACATGAGCAAGCAGAAGAGATGAAACATTTCCACTTGTACTTTTCTTCTGAAATTGCTTTATGCCAGCTAATAATTGAACCTCCAATGGGTTGGGGAAAGTTATTTTAGAAGGAAAAAAAAGGTTTAGCTCTCTCCTATTGACTTTTCATGCTGTCCATTTTATTTATATATTTTTATTTATTTATTTTCTATACCACCTTTATTATTTTTATAAATAACTTAAGGCAGCGAACATAACAAATACTCCTTCCTCCTCCTATTTTCCCCACAACAACAACCCTGTGAGGTGAATTGGGCTGAGAGAGAGTGACTGGCCCAAGGTCACCCAGCTGGCTTTCATGCCTAAGGTGGGACTAGAACTCACAGACTCCTGGTTTCTAGCCCAGCACCTTAACCACTAGAACAAACTGAATTTATAAAGAAGTGGAAGCAATCTAGTTTGACACCATTTCATTGAGTGTGGTCCTTCCAAACCATCATAGAAGAGCTCTGATTTAACTGCCAGTGGTAGATTCCAATAAAGCATGCATGCATGCATGCATGCATGCATGCATGCATGCATGCATTCATTCATTCATTCATTCATTCATTCATTCATTCATTCATTCATTCATTCATTTGTCTTGCTCTGTAGGCAACAAACTGGATAAAGATAATGAGAAACTGATTGGCCATTAGAAAAATAATCAGTTCAGGGAGGCCATATCCTAATGTACAGAGGCCAACGCTCATTAACAAAATCACTGCAGAGTTTTGCATTCAAATAGTAGTCCTGACCTATCTAAAAGAGGAGATATTAATTATTTAAAGGGTGAATTTCTGGGAAAAGAGAGATAAAAATCTCTCTTGCAGCTGGAAGTTTATGGTTTTAAATCCATGAGAAGAATGAGACTCTGACTCAATTATCTCTGGAACAATGAGTTTACCAGTTTTTTAATTGAAGAACTGTACCAAGAGCTTTCTGGCATTCGATGCATGAGCATCATATTCTACAGAGGAAACTGAAAAGACCAAATCTCAAGAAACCCTTCTTGACTTCTGGGAGGTCAATGAGAATACATCTTGATTACTGGGATATGGAAAACCTTTCAGCTGCATAATTATTGAAAAGGTCACATGAGCCATCAACTCAATTTATGCAATATGGCTATTGCAGATGACATGCCTGTCACTCTAATGGTGATCACAAGATGCTTCCCAAATGTTCAGTGGCAGAACACATAACTGCTTCTTTGATTCCCAAAAAGGTAAGGTCATTCACTTTGTCCTATCAAAGTTGGGTTGAGATGTATTATAAAGCTGTCCCCAGGATGGCCAGAAATGATTAGTTAGAATGGGGGTGTGGTGGGAGAAAGTAGCAGTAGAAAGTGGCAGGTTCTGTAATCAGTTCCTGTTTCAACATTTGGATCCAAGCAGGAAAGATAAATAATATAGATAAACGAATGTCAAGAACTACTACTGTTAAGATTTGATTTCCCTCTGATTGATCTGGGTGTCAGTATGTGGTCTAGATGTCTGAATGTGATTCTATATTTATTGTGCTGATTACGTTAACAGGTATGATGAAGCCATTCCACATCTAAGAGAGTCTTTTTGGCAACCAAGGTCAATGGGCTGAACAAAGCGTCAGATGGTGCAAGAAAATGCCCAGGGGCCCAGTTTCTTCCCTCGTGGTCAATAACTAGAAAGCCATTTTGGATAATAATCTGAGAGGGAAGGAAATTTTATTTATTTATTTATAATTCCATTTATATTACCGCTCCATCTCCCCTGAAGGGGACTCTGGGCAGTTTACATAGTCAATAATTAAAATGGATGAAAATACAATCCCTATACATATATATAAATACAATAAATTAAGAATAAAATCCAAGTGGCACAAAATTGTTTTTAAAAGGGCTCTATGGGACCAGCCATCCCCAGGAGGAGCTGTCACCCTTCTCATCCCAGGTGAGGTGGCAGAACCAGGTCTTGAAGTTCTTCTGGAAGGCCGGGAGCGATGGGGCCTGCCTCACCTCTGGGGGTAGAATGTTCCAAAGGGCGGGTGGCACCACAAATTAAAGCAAATGACTTGACAATCTTCATTATAAATCTCTGAATGCATGTGATTTGACTTCCAACTAATATAATTCAACTTCAGATTAAGAAGAAATATTTGTAGTCTCAGCAAAGGTTCAGAGTGGGCTCTGGCCTTATGTACCAAGTGGCTACAGCCTGATGCTTGAACATATATTAGAATGATGGAAGAAATAGTCCTTGAACAGGTCTTGCAAGTTGCAAGTTCAGTTATGTTTGGGTTCAAGAAAACTGACCTGATTCAGGACATAGAGCAGTAGAACTGGTTGAAAACTATATTGCTGCTTGCAAGGAAAGTGGCGTACTTCCTAAAGCTGGTAGTAGACCTCCTATGCGGGAAGCCAGATTTCCAGTATCTCAGCCTCTTAAAATAAGATTGCCGGAAAAGGGGAAAGTAAATAAAACCCCAAAGGAGAAGATAAAGTAGAGTGACCAGGCAAAGGGGGAAACAGTGACATAACTATAGTGAAACAGGATATTGGGCTAAAGCCTGTCCAAACCCTCTACTTTAATTCTCCAACAAAATTCCCAGAAAAAAATGGAGATGGTTTGTATAAAAGTCAATGACCAAGAAACATAAAGGCTTTTGGACACTGGTAGTGAAATAACAGACTGTTGAAAGGAAATTCTGTAAACAGAGTCAAGGTTCTATAGAAATCCCTACTCCATTAGAAACAGAAAGGCAATTAAAAGTATTCGTTTAATGGGACCTGCAATGAAAACAGCAAAGATAATAAGCCACCAATAGACCTTACATGATCCCTGAAACAGCAATGTTTAAAGGGCTCTCCTCAAAATGAGAAGGGTAGATGGTGGTTTGAGGCACACCTTCCTTGGTGGACATATCAGAAGCAGAGCACTCACAGCTCACACTCCAAGTGTGAGTAACTTGGGCTTGACAAAAAATATACATTACTTTATTGCCATTACTCTTTCCTACAATGGAGTTTAATATCCTGCAGAGGCAAAATCATTCTGCATACTAGATAAAACAAAAACTTTCATTTTATCTTGGTCTTTAGGGGGCAGAAATAAGCAGCGGATTATTAGTCAAATGCTTATTTGCCATTACACATTGCTAGAAACTTGTAAATACGTTTCATTTATTTCTTTAAAAAAATAAAAATAAAGCAGCATATTCTGTAGAGCTGTGATAAGTCTCCGGCTGGATGGAATAAATGGAATTTTTCCCCTCTTAATTTCTTCATTATGTGATGGGCCTGAAATGAGTCACTGACAGTGAAGTATGACACACAGGTGCTAATCTTTATCATGAGTGCAAAACATTGGCTTAATGACGCTGGTTTTCTATACCTTATTAATCATATTGGTTTGCAGTAAACAAAACCACAAGCAATCAACAATGTTGTCCTCAATTTGTCCAGGCAAACAAGCAACAACTACTTTCCTTGTTCTAATAATTAATATTTTGAAAAGATATCACCATTCCTTATTTGCTTGCCTCTGTGTCCCTGTATTCTGTCAGTGGAATTATTAGTAATAATGATAAATGGGGGGGGGGAGCTATACCGTACATTGGGAACCTACAGTATTGCATCACAAGTGTCTGTATCATTGTGGAGATGCTGCATTTGTCAATCACTTTCTGGGACTATGTCTGTAACAGACCACCACATTTTGGAGTTAAAGGTGATAATCAGGAAGTCTATAGTAAAGCAATGGCAGGAAATGTACAAAGGTCTCTCATTTGCCGTTTATATGCAGATTTTTTTTTTAATTCATTCAATCATGTCCGATTCTTGGAGACAGCCTGCACAAGTCCCTGCAGTTTTCTTGGAAAGATTTCAGAAGTGGTTTGCTATTGCCTCCTTCCTAGGGCTGAGAGAGAGTGACTGGCCCAAGGTCACCAAGATGGCTTTGCGCCTAAGGCGGGATTAGAACTCATGGTCTCCCGGTTTCTAGCCTGGTGCCTTAACCGCTGCACCAAACTGGCTCTTATATGCAGACATGTTGATGAAAATGAATGAAAAGATGAGGAAAGAACCTTCACCTGTTCTGTCTTCCTGCATTCTTAGATGAGCAAAATATACATCAATGTAAAATATGGAGGAAGTAGCACTAAACAGTTTAAGTCCTCCGGGCACCATGAGATACCAGTTACCCCCTCTTCAGCATAAATGAAGATAGCTTAGTGCATAAAAACAGGTTTTTTGTGATGTGTTATCTGGTGTATATTTTTTGTAACCAGAATTATGAGACCAAATCAGGACTGACTGAGCCATTATTATTCCTGGAACAATTCTTGGATTGGTCTCCCTAGTGCTCAGATCAAGATACCTGGGAAAGATGAAAGATAAGATCCTAGATTAGGGGTTCAGGTAGGAATGGAGAGAGAGAGAAATGAGTAACAAAATTAATGGGTCAAACAGAGAAGCAGGAAAAGGCAATACAAAGCAAGGAACAGTTTATGAGCTACCCTCAACAAATATTCTATTGATCAGGCAGAATATGCAGACAAAATTATTAGGGGTATAGGTGGAAACATTGAGACCAATCATAATGGGAAAGACTAGAAGAAGAGTAAATCAAAAGGGTGATTAATTTACGTGATTTTCTTCGGGAGCCTAATTCATAATGCCTAGAACAAGAATGGGAACTCGGGCTCTGCAGGTGCTGCTGAATTACAACTAATGGGAACTGCTGGGATTCAGACATAGATTTCCTACCTCTGTCTCTGGCTTGAATCCACTTGTAGAAGCATTGTTTTATAATGGTCCTTCCACTCCTTCTTGAAAGGATCATCTCAAAAGATGGCATGACAGGATGCCACAAAAATATGCCACACATATTTCTCGAAGTTCCATTTTATGTGTTATCTAAGGTAGTTGCTACCTAAATGAAAACTCTGGGAGTGATCATTAAGAATTTAGGATACTTAACTATCAGTGGGGGCCAGTCTGGTGTAGTGGTTAAAGGCACCAGGCCCGAAACTGGGAGACTGTGAGTTCTAGTCCTGCCTTAGGTACAAAGCCAGGCTGGTGACCTTGGGCCAGTCATTCTCTCTCAACCTTAAGAAGAATGTTTGTGATATATTTTTGGAGACAACCAGATTTCTTTTCCAATATGCCCTATGAAGAGTGTGTTTACTTTCAAAAATGATTTTTCATACCAAATGCAACATTGTGTTTTCAGTATAACAACTTTAGATATTTTTGGACCAATAGAAAGAAATTCAAGAAGGCAAACCTTAACTCACAGCCCTTCATGATAATGTCCAGGATTGATAAGGAAAGATCAATGCAATTTATGGACAAAACTAGCTGTAATGAGCAGACTACAAGGGACACATTCTTCTAAACAAACTATCCATATGCTTGTGAAGCAAATTAAGCCCGCTGTCAATTTAAAAAAGGTATTTTAAAATCCAAGATCAGCAAAACACTTATTTTGTTAGAAACTCTAAACAATATTTTAGCCATGGCAAAGTTTGGTATATTGAACTATAGGGGGAAAATGCACTTTATCAGACCTTATCAGACTTTACCATGCAATGTTATCTTAATTTATATCTCCTTTTTTATACAGTATTCCCTTTTGCATTTTCAAATTGATTTTTCCTGGGAAACAGGTGTACACCATTGCTGTAATATACAAGATGAGTTTTGCCAGAAAAGTGGAGCTAAGAAGCATTGATAATGTGCAGTCATGCCACATAAGAAGCTCGTAATTTCACAACATAAGCACCCACATTCCAGAAGTTGACCTTAGTGAAAAGACCCACAGCTCCATGTACAGTTTCCTAGATGTTTACTGAACACATTTCTAAATAAACATCTGAACAAACTTGATGGTTCAGAAAAACTTTGAATATTGAAAAAGACAAATATTTCACATCATTTATAGTCATTCAGGCCTGTGCCTGTGATGAAAAAAAAGCAAGCATAGGGTTACCAGTTTCTGTTTTGTTTTTTTTAACAAGGAAAACAGCCAGAAAGCTAGAAGAATTTAGAGGGGCTATTAAATAAAATAAGACAAATAAGACAGTTGGACATGGTAAAACAAATGGAAAAGAAAGGAAAAGAAAATACTATATTTCTTTAATAGTGCATCTTAAAGAAAAAGGAAACAGCAAAGAGAGATGTTTAAATTCCATATGACAAGGTTATTATTCTATAATTAAACATAGAGGAGTTTTGATGGTGTATAGGGATGTCCGTGGGGGTGGAGGGTGTCAAAAAATTCAAGATGGCAGGCATATTTGTGTGATTAAAGCCCCATCCTTTGTAGGTGCATTGAAAATATATTTTACATTTTCCCTACATGTTGAATCTGCCATTCTGAACTTTTACTTTCCTGCTGCTACTTTCCCTGGGGACTGTCTGTTATCTTACCTTAACTTAGTTTGGAAATTTTCCATTACCTTTCACTTCTGCCGGTTAACTATCTAGGGGGCGCCATAATTTACTGCTTCAGAAATGGAGGATCTCAACCAGGCTTTCTCGGACTTTCACTGAGACATCAAAGCAGATATTAAGCAGATTCTTTCTGATTCCTGCCAAGTTATTGTGCAAGACATTCGGAGGATTGTGGAAAATATGTGGTCTGAAATGTGTTATTTGGTCAAGGATATTGTAGATGAAACTGAAGAATTTAACAGTGAAGGAAATGTCTCTCCCAAGAGTGAAATTCAGGCTTCTGTTGAAATCCTGGATGAAATTGGCAATGCTGAATCGAAGAACTTAAATGGAGAAATTGAGCTGCAAGACATGAGTAAATTTGATTTTCTGACGGAATGTTATGGAAAGGAAGGGGTTATTATGTATGGGAGGTTTTCTGAAGAGAAGTCTGTGTGTGTGAGGGGAGCAGTTGGGCTGTTTGATTTCTTTAAGAAAATAGCTCTGTGCCTATTATGGGGATATGTAAATGTCTTGGTCTATTTTTAAGTGGGTTAAGGGACTAAAAATATTTATCTGGATGGTCTTTTGGTTTTGGATGACTTTACTTATTGTTAATGATTGGGATTATGGCTATTAAGGTTTTTTTCTTATTCATGTTTTTTGTATTCATGTTCTTTGTATTATTCATTATAATGGTAGACAATCTATATGCTTTTTTATTTTTGATCTTTATTATAGTAGACAGGAATGTATAGAATAGTAGTAGGAAGGGAATAATTAAGTAATTGCTATTTTAGGGGGGATGTTGATTAGGTGATTGGAGCAATGGTATTTAGTGATTTTTATAATGTACTAAGGGGTTGACTTGTAGAAATAATGTGATTTTGGTTTAATATAGAATAAGGGATTGATTATGGGAAATTGTTGTATATCCTTGATGTTTAAAGTCAGAAGTCACTTCTTTTTGTAATCTATCTAAAAAAATTTCTCTTGTGTTTTCACACGTTTTAGTTTTTTTGTAGTTTTTTGTTTTTCTGTACCTTTTATCTTTTTCTGAAATTTAATAAAATTATTTTGAAAAAAAATATATCTTAACTTTCATACCACATGATGGTCAATTAAAGTTTTAATTCTTCATGACCAGGTAGTCTTCTGAATAAATGAGAGACAGAATATTAGACCTCCTGACAACCTCTTGATGCCACCAGGTAAAGAACCTATGAGCAACACCAGTAATATTTCAAATCTCAAGATAATAAATTTACTATTTTATTTATTTTATTTATTTTTCCAACTTATATCACCGCCCATCTCCCCCCACCCAACTATTTTGTTGGGATGATGATGAGATGTTAAAGGATATGTAGGTATGCATAAAATAAGCTTGGAACAATAGTTAAGGGGACAAAACTAATATGTACTGTTGGCAAGTAATAAAGAGAAAACTCACTATTTGAGATTTTGCCCTGCTCAGAAGAAAGACAATACCGTGGGCTCAACATGCAATTTTTGGAAAGTGCAAAATATTTGCATTCTCAGAAATCTTATTATTTCAAAAGACAACACACTGTGATTTGTCAAGCAATCTTGAATATACAGCAGAAAACTGTCACTGATGATATTATAATGACATGTATTCTTCTGTATGTCTCATTCGCTTAAATAGGAAGAAAAAATACAAGGACATTTGACAAAGAAGTAAATGTGCTGAGTAAATCTTTTGAGATGAATCAATGGCTAAAATGTATGAACACCCAGTCTCCATTTTCGTTCTAATCATTCATGCATGAAATCAGTTGAAGAGAGACTTTACTTTGAAAATGATGATTAATAATAAACCAACAGCAGGCAATCAAATTGACCTTTGTTAGATGTCATTGAATGTCACAGGAACTAGACTTTATTTCTGGGAAATTTTAGTGCATAAAAAGGCAAACAAACAAACAAACAAAAGCTTAAAGATGGCTATATCAACAAATAACAAGAAGCAATAATAATTATACATATATTCCCTCTATACATGACCTACGACCTGTGAATATTTTGCACTCACAAAACAGTTTGGGAAATGCAGTGCAGTTTTAAGGTGAGGAAGGGATGCGCAGGGTCCATGGGCAGGGCAGGGCAGGGGCAGAGAATGACGGAAGCAGAGCTGTGGCATTACACCAAAAACTCTATTCCTTTTGTGCACGCAATATCACATCACCACAATGCTGATTTCGTATTTCCGTTTCCTCTTGTTCTCCCTGTGGAAGGTGCTGTGTGCTGTTCAGATTTTTATTTTCCAGGAAGTCATTGAGAAATGTATATGGTGGACTTCTGGGGAAGAAATGGCAAACTGAAGCTAAAAGCGGAGCTGACGACTGCGGTGGAATGAAGAGCCAGCAAGTAGACTGGCTCTTTGTAATTCCTCTCCGGACAAGGAGAGGACTTGAGATTGTCCATAAGTGCTCCATACAGTTGCTCCTCACAAGGAGACCACAAGATAGCAGTCTCCAGTGGGTTTAGAGCTCTGGGAGATGAGGGAATAGCCATCTTGCTCAACCCACAGTTGGTGCCTTTAAGGACACTGAGTTCGCATACTTCCTTTTCTAATCACTTTTGGAAAGTGCTTGTTAACTGCTTTTCAGCTATTAGGAACCTTTGGATTGACAAATCTGAAAACACCAGGTGAGTTTCCTTCAATCCTTAGCAAAAGAAGCATTAAATACAAGCTTAAGGACTTAATTGTTTTTTATGGAATAAACAGCAAAAGGGTGATCAAAACTTTGATTTTAGAAAGTTACAAATGGACTAAGGGTCCAGATAAATTTGAAATAATATTTTGGAATTAATTATAAGAATCTTTCCCATGGGTAAATGCTTTTGTTTCAATTTTTTTTTTAAAAAAATGATAGGATGGGACTCTGAAGGTTGGATGTAAGAGGGAACTAGAAGGAACTGAACATTACAATTAAAGGAGAAAAACATTTACATTTGCCTTACTAATACAGAATGAAGCAAAATATTTTAACATTCGACATACAAATAACAAACCAAAAGAGTGACCTGGATAACTTTCCTATCACCGTTGTAACTGTGAACCATTGGTAAATGCGGCAGTCTCTAAACAGGACTACCTGTATATGCAAATGTGAGGGATTTGGGAATTTTATGTTATATAGCAACAGCTGGATGACCAGAAATTTCTCAAAGGATATTTTCATTCTTTCTCCCTCTTCATATGTTCCAGGATAAAGGAAAGGATAGTACTTATAAATAAGTAAACTTGATACTGTAAAAGAGTAATGACTAAATTACTTTTCCAGGAAATTTAAAGTTAACTCTTTGTTATCCCTTTAAGCACCTGATCCTGTTTTATTTATTATTGTAATTATTTTAGAAGAAACAACCCTTGCACACTTCTTATTTCAAGAAAACAAATATGGTGCTGACAAGATAGATAATATAATTAAAGTGAAAAGTGCAAAACAAAGCAAAGGAAAGCTCAGGAACAGATTTTAACTTTAGCTCATAATAGAAATTATGTAATTTGTAACTCATGAAGGGTCATGCTACTACATGAGTTGTTTTTTTCCCAGGATATTGACTGATTGAACATTTACCAATAACTAGATTTCTCTGGAAAGAGTACAGTTAAATTAGAACTTGTCATAACATTAAGATGAAAAAAAAAGAAATCTATAAAACTAACATAAACAATACATAATGAAGCTAGGAGAAAACCAGCTGCTAGAATAAAAATGAGGTAGCACAACATTTAAATAAAAGCAGTAGCAGCAAAATAAAACAGTGCAAAGGTTCAAAATATCTTAATTAGCTAATTATGGTTATTAAATGGGCTGAGTCAAAAGCCAGCAGTTTTCCACATTCCACTTGGCATTGAATAGCGAAATGTCCTGCCTGACTACAGTACAAGTACTATTCATGCTTTATTTATCGGGTATTTTTTTCTGGAAAAGCTGTGGGTGAGCCCTTCCAATTTCATCAGTTCACTTTCTGGGTGGTAGAGCATGGCTTCCTCTCTCCCAGAAGAACCCAAGGACCCTTTGGCATTTCTAAGCATGTTGATCCTCCAGTCCTGAAGTGTTCAGATGTATTCAGCTTAGGCAACATACCTAGCAGGGGTGTCTGCAGAAGGGAGGTTAATAAAGTCCAGATAATGGGTGCAACCATGTGATTGAAGTCCCAAACCTTTCCTGTGTGACACATGTGTCACACACATGTAAAAATGGGTGGGACTCCAATTAAACAATCATGCCTTCCCTTTTGATTTTTTTGCTCACTTAGCTGCAGGACTCATCACTAGCTTAATGAGGAATCCCACCTGTCAGGAAATTCTTTTGGGGGGAGAGGGAGGGAGAGAGAGAGAGAGAGAGAGAGACAGACAGACTTTAGGTGAGTAATTTCACAAATTTATCCACAGGCCTATCAAACTATTTTGGTGGAATATTGGGTTCCTTGCATCTAGATGAAAAAGAGGGTAGGTTAGCCTTAATCTGATTTAGGGGGACCTAAGAATTATTGCACTTGCAGCTGAGAACTTGATCTCTGAAGGCTTAGTTCTGGAGCAACTCTTTCAGCTGTGCTAATGGAGCTGAAACAAATCATCTTGTTCCAGGATTCATGCAAACAACAAGAAGCATATGCTAATAGTCTGAGATCAAAAGCCAGCTAACTGTAGAACTTAAGTACTTGGGAGTAAAACCTGTTCCTAAGTGGGTGCTTGATCCAAAGGTGCTTCTTTAAGCAGTCTTGCATTTCTTCATTTCTCTGCATTTTGATGTATGTGGAGCCACTGACTGTTGCTCCTGTGAGCTTCAGGGGTGGATCTCTATTGAATTGGAATCTAGAGGACAGTAGATGATTGTTCTGTCAGGATCTCAGTATTAGGGCTTGGCACCACTGGATCAGACTCTTTATGCAATTCTCATTCTTTCTCTTCTTCCTCGGAAGAGGATTAATTCACAGAGGTGGTGTTGTACAATAGAGTAACATCAGTGTACTGATTATATGTCACCCCCAAATAATGGGTAAACTCCCCCAGTGTTTTCATACAACATGGGTGACAGGACTCACCCCTGCGTTACTCCACAGGAAAGCAATTGTGGACTCAATTGCACTTCCACCACAATAAAGTCCATCCAATCCCCAACCCTTGTGAGTGGTCCAAAAGAATAGCATGTTTAATGGCATTGAACACCACTGACAGGTCTAATAAAATCAGGAGGGGTATACTCCTCCCTTCCAGGGCCCAAAAAAGGGTACCCATCAGAACAAATAAGGCTGCTTTCTGGCCTAAATCCTCACTGGTGGAAGATATAGATAAGCTGCTTCTTCTAGGATATTCTGAAGGTGATTCCTCACAACCTTCTCACAACCGTCTCTCTTTTGGTCTTATGCCACTATTGCTCTGGGTATCTTTTTAGTTGTTTTATGTCTTTAAACTCCTTAAAACTTCTGGTGCCATGGTATTGGTTACTGCTTGTGTTGTGTACTGGTTGGGAAGATCCAGGTTGCAATCTACTCTGAGGCATGCAAACTTACTGGGTGACTGGGCAATATAATGGTATGTGGGAAAGACCTCAAAAGATGGGGCGAAGAGATACTGCCTAGGGAATGGTCAAGAGAGGGCATAGCCCACAGCTGGATAGTGGGAAGAGCAAGAGGCTCAGAAGGGACCCTCCCTAGTTTCTTGGGCTGTAAAGGAGATGGCAGGATATTTGTACTTTCAGAGTTGCAAGATTCTGTTAATGTAGCTTTACAATAAAGTAGAATTAGCTTATCTAGCTGTATGTCGATGAAGGTTCTCAGTCATCCAGGTGGAACAGTCTGTGGCTTGAATCATGTCAACTGGATTTCTATTTTCTCAGTAGAAACGTTTCACTCCTTATCCAAGGAGCTTCTTCAGTCTGAGTAAAGTTAGTAAGGGAATCCTTAAATATGTTTCTAGGGTGGCTGTGTGACCTTGTACCTGGGGCTAGGTCATGGTTATATTGAGATGTTTATTTATAAGTCCCTTTATCATCTAAAGGAGGATCGTTAAGATTACCCTGCTGCTGTTGAGCTTGCGAAATGGTCTTAAACTTCCTAGGCACAGAAGACAAAGCAGGAAGGAAGATAGGGGAAAGGTTGTGCCTGAGGCCCCCACCTCTATTCAAGGAAGGATTTTCCAAGTTGGCATAAATGGATTCCTTGACCCCTCTCTCAAACCACCTATCTTCTCTGTCTAAAATGTGAACATTAATGTCCTCAAATGAGTGTCCTTTTTCCTTTAGATGAAGATAAACTGCTGACTCTGGTCCTGTGGTGTTACTTCTCCTGTGTTGGGCCATCCTCCTGTACAAAGGTTGTTTGGTTTCTCCAATGTAGAGTTCAGAGCACTCCTCACTGCACTGGATTGCATACACTACATTGCTTTCCTTGTGTTTTGGAGTTTGATCTTTGGGGTGTACAAGCCTCTGTCTCAGTGTGTTGGTGGGTTTGAAATATACAGGTATCTGGTGTTTGCCAAATATCCTTTTTATCTTTTCAGACACGCCATCCATGTAAGGAATGACCAGGTTCTTCCGTTTACTCTGAGTCTGAGCCCTATCTGTCGCTGTTTTAGGTCTGGTAGACTTAGATTTAGTGAAGGCCCAATTTGGATATCCACAGGCCTTCAGAGCTGTTCTCAGGTGCTGTTTTTCATTCTTTTTGGAATCCATGGAGGTGGGGATGGTTTCTGCTCTGTGTGATAATGTCCTGATGACTCCTAGTTTGTGCTGCAGTGGATGGTGGGAGTCAAACATCAGGTATTGATCTTTGTGTGTGGGTTTCCTGTAGATCCCTATTTCTAGCTCACCACCGGTCCCAATGAGGACTTCACAGTCTAGGAATGCCAGTCTGTTGTCCTTGGTGTCTTCTCTGGTGAACCTAATGTTGGCATCTATAGTGTTTATATGGTCTGTGAAGGCCTGTACTTCCTGGGCCTTGATTTTGACCCATGTGTCATCCACATACCTAAACCAGTGGGTGGGCACCGTTCCCTGGAAAGTGTTGAGTGCTTTCTTCTCCACTTCTTCCATGTATAAATTGGCCACAATGGGTGACACAGGAGAACCCATGGCACAGCCGTGTTTTTGTCTGTAATAGTCACCTCTGTATGAGAAATAAGTGGTGTTAAGACACAGGTCCAGAAGATGGCAGATCTGGTTTGGGTTGAGATGGTTTCTCCTTTCAAGGGTGCTGTCCTCTTCTAGTCTCTTCCTGACAGCGGATAGAGCATGAGTGGTGGGGATGCTGGTGAAAAGGGAGGACACATCGAAGGAGACCATAGTTTCATTTGTATCCAGTTTCAGGATCTTTGCTTTGGAAACAAATTCTTCCGAATTTTGGATGTGGTGTTCAGAGTGTCCAACTAGAGGTGCTAGTATGGTAGAGAGGTGTTTGGCAATGTTGTATGTTACCGAATTAATGCTGCTGACTATGGGTCGGAGGGGTGTTCCTTCCTTGTGGATCTTAGGAAGTCCGTAGATGCAAGGGATGGCTTCTCCAGGATACAGACGGTGGTAGGTAATCTTATCGATGAAGCCATCATGTTCCAATTGTTTCAAACTGTCTATTACCTTTTTTTGTAATTGCTGGTGGGGTCTCTTTTCAGTTTTTCATATGTATGGTGATCCTCCAAAAGTGAGGTAATTTTATTGTGGTAGTCTGCAGTGTTTAGAACCACTGTACATCTTCCTTTGTCAGCAGGTAAAATGGTGATGGTTTCATCTTTGCTGAGGGTTGTCAGGGCTCTCCTCTCTTGGACGGTAAGGTTGGGTGGAGGAGGCTGAGCACTGGACAGAGCTGCAGATATTTTAAGCCGGAGTTGTTCCGCTTCCTCAAAAGGTAGGTGGTTGTTGTGGATGGCCGATTCTGTGGCTGTAATGAGCTCCACCACCGGAACTTGCTTGGGAGTGATGGCAAAATTAAGACCTTTGGCTAGGACATCTCTCTCTGGTTGGGTGAGTTCTCTGTCTGAGAGATTTTTCACCCACATGTTCTTTTTGTCCTCTGTGGTCCTGTTGTTGTTGTTCCTCCCAGCGGTTTCTCCAGTTCCTTGTTTCTGCTTGCTGCGAGAAAGAAGAATGTCAAATTTCAAGTTTGCCTCTCCTTGACCTTGTGATGCTGGGCCAGCTGTACCTTATTGCCAAGCTGAATAACTCTATCCAGGACTGGGTTAGGAAGGGTGGCTGTGAGTTCCTGGTGAAGGTTTTCAAAATTGTATTGCAGGGCATCAATGGTGAAGTGGACTTGCCTTATTCTTTCATTTAGAAGATGTCTTTGTGCCTTCTGCAGGATCTGGTCTGCTCTGTGACCCTTCACCATGGATTGCAGGCGTAGGCTTGTCGGGATGAGTCTCTGTTGTCTGCATCTGAGGTTGAAACGTAGGTGGTTTCTATAGTCTGCCACCTTTCTTGCTGTCTTCTCGAATTTCCTTACCAACTTCAGGGTTACTTCCCCAAAATGTATGGCAATATGTCGATGAAGGTTCTCAGACATCCAGGTGGAACAGTCTGTGGCTTGAATCATGTCAGCTGGATTTCTATTTTCTCAGTAGAAACGTTTCACTCCTTATCCAAGGAGCTTCTTCAGTCTGAGTAAAGTTAGTAAGGGAATCCTTAAATATGTTTCTAGGGTGGCTGTGTGACCTTGCACCTGGGGCTAGGTCATGGTTATATTGAGATGTCTCAATATAACCATGACCTAGCCCCAGGTGCAAGGTCACACAGCCACCCTAGAAACATATTTAAGGATTCCCTTACTAACTTTACTCAGACTGAAGAAGCTCCTTGGATAAGGAGTAAATGTTTCTACTGAGAAAATAGAAATCCAGTTGACATGATTCAAGCCACAGACTTATCTAGCTGTGTTTCCTGTCTGGTCTACCTTGTAAGGCTGACATCAATCTTTCAAGTCTGAAAGTATCCCAGGTTTAACAACACTGGAGTTTTTTAAGCTATATTTTCAGGGGGGAAAAACAGGACATGAAACCACTGTTTGATGCTGACTTGTTTTCCCTAGCCATTCTTTAAACAAACTCAGCTTCCTGAGTTCAAGACAGGGAGCTGTGATGTGTTTAGAACCTGAATGCTGTATTGGTGTTTTAAATATTCCAGAAACGCTTAGCAATTTGAGAGATCAATAAAGACACATTTTTTTTAGCAAACATTATATATATATTAATAAAACAGAACTACAAAATTTTTCTCTCTTCTGACATACTCACAGAGAGATAGCTTCAGTTACAAGCAGAAAATAAAAGAAACAAAGGCAAAGCAGGCACACTTTACAACACAACAGATATGTTAATATATACCATTTTACATAAAGATTAGAACAATTATTCACCATGGTAACCCACAAGATTGAACTCTGAACCCAGCTGACACTTAAGGAAAACAAAAGAATACCTTGGGAGTGTAAACAGAAACCCAGACTTGCTGGCACCAATGATCTCTTGTGATCCAAGCTAGCAGAATATCTTCTGACCCAAATTCTTATTTCTAGCTAGCAGGATATCTTTTGATTCAAATTCTATTGAATCATAAAACCATAACATGCTGGAGTATCAAATTTCTTCGTCATAAGTATCAAAGGGAAGAGAAGAGAAGAGAAGAGAAGAGGGGAGGGGAGGGGAGGGGAGGGGAGGGGAGGGGAGGGGAGAATAGAAACCAAAGTTCACTAGGACTCATTTGTGTTATCAGAAAATATGATATCCTATTCTAAGCAGACCATAGTTTTCTATGTCAGAACAAAATGTGATTTCATGTTTTCCTCAGTCATTTATTTCCTGTTCTCTGCCTCTTAGAGTTACTTCCATGAAGTAAAGATAAGAATGGGTCTGAAAGTTGCCATGATTGGACTTGGATGGGACAATATTCAAGTCATTCTTGAAGGAGATGGATATAAATGCAATTAATAACACATAGATCAAGTATAATCCATGCTTATTATTCTAGCCACTAGGCATACATCTTGACAAAAGATAATATGTTAATTTTAATTAAACTCTTATATCTCATGTTGATTTAAGATGTTTTCTAGATATTAGCCCAAATGTCTCAAATTTTCACAGGCAAAAAAAACAACAACAAAAAACTAGACATGGCTTTCAGCTGTGATTAATGTAATATGTTGAGATTAACTTTAGAGAAAAATGATTTAAATTGAATTGGATTAATAAGAATTTATATCTTTTGAAGATCAAATAGCCATATTTGTCATTTTAACATAAATCCCTATGAATAAAATATGCCTAGATTCTTTAATAACTTTTAGT
This sequence comes from Charina bottae, assembly GCA_023362775.1. Lineage (NCBI taxonomy): Eukaryota > Metazoa > Chordata > Lepidosauria > Squamata > Charinaidae > Charina > Charina bottae. Next base: position 66,621,757 of record JALMGJ010000005.1, on the reverse strand, counting down.
CAGTGGCAGTGATATGGAATAAACCGTTAATCAGTAATTGTTTCATATTCTCCCCAAACTGCACTTCATATATATTTATTGTCCTCTAGAATTTGGTCCACATGGAATAATTCTTAATGTATGGTTTTTATTTTTGTGGGTAAGTATCCCTGAAGATGTTTTGCACCAAGTTATAACTCTGTGATATTTGACACACTGAATGGTGATTGTTGCAAAATGTCATGGTTAAAGATGTGGGAGTCTTTAGAAATCAGGTCTGTTTTGCTATTTGTGTTTGAAGGGCAGTATTTGGTTTTGTCAATTTCAAACAGATTTTTTATAAAGTTTGTCAAAGATCTGCATCTGTTTTTCATTAGGAACTTTATGCCAAGTTTTTGAGAATGACTGTGTGTGGTGATGAACAATGAAGAAAGCATACACGGTGGGTGGGTGAGGTGGAAACAAAGAGGACCCTGTGGGTGGATAGCTAGTAGGGAAAAAGAGAACATGCTTGCTTGATGACGAAGGGAGCATATAGTATTATGGGCATGTGAGGGGGGAGAGCAAATGCATGGTAGGGGGTATGGAAAGCATGCTGTATGTGGGTGGGAAGTGCTAGGCTGGAGGAATACTCTTAAAACAGGTAATTACCCTTCTTTGTAAACAATCCTCGCCAGCCATCTTTGTGTGGAATATGAACCAGAGCAGGATTAATGGACACAGTTGAGTGCCACTATGGATGCAGCTCATTTTGATTACTCTTGCAAATCCAGTTCCATCATTTTATCATTTGCAGCTCGTGGAGCTTCAGCTACAACTCAGGAAGCTTTTTACTGACATGCCGATTGAAAGACATGGCTAAGTGAAGCAGCACCACCACTTTTCTGTGTCAATCTGGACCAACTGGGTCACATCACTCCAGCTGACAAATGGGACTGGGCATGTGCAGAAGCTTTGTTCACTGAAGTTAGGCACTGACTGAGGTGGATTGCCAAGTCGTGATGCTTTGCATACCTACACTAAGCATAGCGATCATGTATATGCACGTGGACTTGTTGACCAAACCAGAGTTCCAGTCTCCCTTGCACCCAAACCAATGCTGCAGAGCAGGTGCCAAGCCCATTGACCAGGTTGAAGGAGGTGATCCCACAGAAAATCTGCCAGAAGAAGATCACCATTGTAGAGAATCACAGAGGTGACTTTGGAGAAGGAATGCAGGAGTTAGCAGTTAGCAAAACATGAATGAAGCCTGGGAAAGGAAGGAGAGAACAACACCTCCACCAACAGAAGCAGGACAAGCCATGGTATATAAACAGAGAGCAAGTCCCACTCCCTTTTCTCACTGAAGATGTTGCCTAGCCTGGCAATGAAACGTCTGCAAGAAAACAACAAGGCTCAGAGAGCACCAAGGACTCCAAGCCAGCTGGGAAATTCTGGAAGTTGAAGTCTACATATCTTAAAGTTGCCAAGGTTGAGAAACACTGGTCTATATCAATAGAGTTCCAGTATTTCTTGTGGGGTCTGTTTCCTGATATGCCCTACCACAAAGGGCAACAACCATCCCCAACTGCTTCAGCCAGTGCTGTATGCATCATGGAGTGTCTAGATGGAAAGTCTTGAGCTGGGATAAGAGGAAGAACATCACTTCTGGAACAGAGCAATCCAGAGTGTCTTTGGGCTGTTGCAGCTGTGGGTTACCTTACCTTGACATTGAAGTACAAGAATGAGGACACACGCTTTGGAAATGATTGGGGTGTGTGTGTGTGTGCTCAAAGAGGCTTAAGAATTGTCAAGGTGTGCTCTTCTGGGTAATGCCCATGAGGAATTATGCTTACTGAGATTACAGAAGCAATGCTATAAGGGGAATATAGAGGAAGTCCTATTTGGATGGTATTGATGAGATCATCAAAAAAAAAAGAGAGGTGAGAAGTTTGAAGAACAAAAGGCAGTGTAAGAATTAGAGTCTGGAAGTTCTAGAAGCGAGGATGGTTTGTAATGGAGTTGCTTTAAACTAAATTTAGTCATATTTCTTTTTGTTTTCCCTTCTGTCATGCCTTTAATTTCCTTTGCTTATTATTTCTTACTTCTTTTCTGCACTTTGCATAACATTTCTTACCTTGAGAGGGATAGCATGATGGGCATATATATATGTTACTGCAATAAAACCTGTGATGATATTCAGAGTGAAACTTGGCAGGAATAATATTTTCTAAAGGTTCTGTCATCTCTGTTTTTTCATCCCATTCTGCTAAAAATGGAAGCAGCTGCCATATGATGCTTTTCCATTAGAATCTATGGACAAATATTTTTTAAAGTCATATTGGAAGTATACATTTGAACCAAGCTGTCTTCTGAACTCATCTCAAATATGAATTAAATTAGGACTGATTCACACAGCCTAATGCAGATTTAAAAAGAGAAAAATAAACTAAATAACTAAGACAAAAGCAAAAGTTTTCTTTAAAAAATAAACTTAGGAATGGATGGATGGATGGATGGATGGATGGATGGATGGATGGACGGACGGACAGATAGATAGATAGATAGATAGATAGATAGATAGATAGACAGACAGACAGACCCAAATTTCCTTTTTCCCTTCCAACTTCCTTGTTTGTTTCATGTACACCCATACTCATAGAAACTTAAGCTGTGAGATCTCACTGTTACCTTTATTAATGAAATACAGTTAATGACCAGGACATTTAAAACAGAATAAAATACACTGAAAATGTAAGTATAATACAAGTAAAGAATAAATGAGAATGAGGAAGAGGAAGAGGAAGAGGAGGAGGAACTGGTAACAAGATATCAACAGCATCAGGACAAAATCAGTATGTTCCTTCTGACTAAGATAACAGCCCATAAGAACTTAGCCACTCCATTTGTAACAAATGGGTTCTGATCCTGACAGGGGAGATATGCAGCCTCTACCTCAGAGTGGCATTGAGTTTTTGGAATAAACACTGTCATAGAAGAGACACTAAAAAAATGTAGGCAAGATTTGCAGGCTTACTCGAATCACAAGGACAGACTTTTTCTACAAGAGGGATTTTCTAGTACTTACTTTCCAATATCGCTGTAGGGAAGATGTCAAAACGGGCCAGGGAAAAGTTCTGTGGAGTATAGTGGACCTGAGATTGAATAAATACTTTGCAGGAGCAAGTGGGTTCCGGTCTAGAACCTGTCCGTGGGAGTCACCAATAACCCCTAGGTCCACCAACCACGCTCTATCATAAATTCACTGGTGGATTTTCTGCCCTGCTTTCTCTTCCTAGACTTTTCCATATTAGGAGTCCTGGAAGCCAGGAAAACTGATGGAAGGGTGTGTAACAGAAACCAACAAAACTAAAAACAACAATTTCCCTCCTCTGTGATGATAAAGTAAGCTCCAAAATACCATTGCAGAAATCGGATAGGCATTCTCAAAGACTGTGAGAATGAGGTAGTAAAGAAGAAATCTCTTTCACGGAAGAAGAAAACTTTTGAGAAATTGCAAAGCAGTTTTCGCAGAGCAGCACGCTGGCTCATTCCCAAGCGATGCACATCCCACCAATGTGTTTAACAGGCGTGATAAATATTGGACAATAAGTATTAGCCAGAACAGCTTACAGATTTATTTTGACACAAATACAGGTTGGGTTGTTTGTTTTTTTCACTTCCCAATTCTACCACAGTGGATACAAGAACTGGACCCACTGGTTGGATGAGAAAGAAATCACCTTATAAATTTAAAATGGTGTCAACAAAAACCTCTAGAAGAGTAAATAATTCAGAAACACTGGATTTATTCAACCTGGCTCTTATAACTCTGCTCTTTTCTTTAACAGAAGGATAAGAGACAAGAGACTGAAAGGGGTTTTGACCTTTATTACCACAAGTCCTGCTCTTCTGTGTTTATACAGCACAGGAATGCAATGGAATTTTGGAAAGCTAATGTAAATAGGGACCTTTCGTTTGTCTGTCTCATAACATGCATTTAAAAAGGCACCAGAATGATATCTCAAACAAATATTTGACCTCTGGAGGTTTACTAGAGTATGCTGCTCTCTGTTTTAATTTTTTTTTTTTTTTTTTGCAGTTCAAGGGTTGGTTGATATAGCAGGAAGAGAATAGCAATGTTCATGAGCTTAATCTTACCCACCCACCCGTGATCCTAAACAGCCTTGCTGTTTCACTGCTGCTGTTAGCAACAGAGAAAGAGCAGTTTGTTCCTCTTCAGCTGTGTGGTGGGGAAAAGCAAGTGCCTGAAGTTAAAACCTCCCCACCTCTGGCAAAGAAACCTGATCAGAATTAACTGGGAAGGGATAGAATTTAACCTTGCCACCACCAGTCCCTAGCAACCTCCATCCAGGGGCTTGGAGCGAGCTGTTTGAATGAATATATGAGAAAGTGTCTGTGTGATGTACCTTCTGAGCCACCATCACATCCAACTATTTTCACAGCTCTAGAAGGAGGCAGGAGACAAATACAGTTCCATATCCGTGCTCTAACCATTGCACCACATTGGCTAGTTTTGTTTCCTTAGGCAAATGAAGATACTTCTCTAGGGCTCAGCTTGACTAATTGACTGGTGAAGTCTTTTAACCGATCTTCTTGTCCTCTCTACTTTTTTTCCAACTTCACAAGGAACCAGTCCAGGATACTGCTGAAGCTTTTCCAGTTCTGTTTGTAGTATGCTGGATATTGTGATCCTTCCTGCATAATAAAGGTGGGTGAACTAAGTGCAAATGTTGGGCTTGTGCTGACTTTGGGTCCTGAAGTCCAAAACATCTAGAGACCACCAGACCACCTATCACAGAATGAAACTGTGCAATCCATCCATCCATCCATCCATCCATCCATCCATCCATCCATCCATCTTAGAAGAGCATATAGCAATTTTTTGGACAATTAAGAAGATAAATGTTTAGTTTCATGCCACTCACTTCAGCTGTTGTTATCTATTTCTTGATATTAATTATCTTGATGGAGTTTAACATAAACACGCAGGGAAAGTGCCTTTCATTCTTGTCTACACTTGTGGGAACTGCTACAGTTCAGTGCAGTAGAGTCCCATGTTGATAGCATCAAGATACAGATGGATCTTTCTTGCAAAAGATCACCAGAAGACTGCTGATTCCACTAAAGAGAACCAGATGATTGTCTTAATTATGAATATGCATGCATGAGCCTTGTAGTATGAGACTGTTTCTTTATTTGCTACATTTCTTTCCCACCTTTCATTCAGGAACCCATACAAAGTGGCCCCTGCCTCCTGTTTTTCTCCATAGCAACCACCCTTTAAGATAAATTGGATTGACAGAGCACAACTGGCCCAAAGTCACCTGTGAGATTCCATGGCCGAGCCTGGACCTGAACTTCTAATTCCCTGCTACTAGTCCAATGTCTTAACCAATACACCACACTGCCTCTTTCACATTGCACTAATACAAGATCAAACAATCCTTTTGTGGTCCATAATGCAAAGTTCTGCATAGGGATGGAGCTAAGATTTTCTCTTTTTTTCTGCTTGGGTTTGGGGGAAAAGATTTAAAACCTTTGCAGCTTACACTGCAAAATGTGTGTGTTTCCTGCCTCGAAGCCCACAACAATTGATTTTTAGCAATTGTGTCAAAAGCACTTGTAAAAAAAAGGAGGTTAGGGGCTGCCTGCAACTTTGGCACCCGCATTAAGGCATCTTGTGTGGCTCTTGAATGGCAACTGAAGAGGTGGTTTAAGAGAATTCATCTATGACAACCAGGATTGTGAGCATCTTCTCCCTCTCCTCCCTTCACTTATGCAGGTGAAAGCATCATGTTGGAAAGATTTACAGCCTTGAACAGCAGATAGTTAAGCCTGGCTTACGTGTGGCAGGTGTCCTGGGTATAAGCTGGTATTTATAGGTTTTGTCTTTCATGATACTGCTGCCTATAAGAATCTGCAAAGAACTGCCTTTATTTTAACATTTATTTCGTCATTGGAGTCTTTCAGCTAGTTTATGTTCCTGCATTAAAGAAGGATGTGGAAATGGCAAGACAAGGCAGCCCATTAAAGGTTTCTTCCCCCCCCCTCTCTCTCTTTTTCTCTCTCTCTCTTTCTCTCTCTCTCTCTCTCCTTGCAAAGCTTAAAGTGCCATTATTTAACATCTAGAGGGGTAAAAAAGTGCTTTGGACTGATTTCACTACTGATGCTCTTGTTTCTTTCAAAAGCTCTGCATAATGGATATTCATCATTATCACCACACAAACACACCCTCGCACATTGGGTTGAAGTACTGACTTAGAACAAGCTTAAGCATTTACATGCAATGAAACATGAAGCCTAGCTCTAGGGCAGGGTTTCTCAACCAGGGTTCCGTGGAACCCTAGGGTTCCATGAAAGGTCACTAGGGGTTCCCTGGGAGATCATGATTTACTTAAAAAATATTTCAAATTCAGGCAACTTCACATTAAAGAGGTAAGTTTCATTCTTTATTTTTAGTTTAAGAACACTGTTAATGCATATGTACAGTACAGGCCTACCCATGAAATGAATATAATAATGTTGTAACTTGTGGCCTATATTTGAGCCTGAATGTGCAGGGGTTCCCTGAGACCTGAAAAATATTTCAAGGGTTCCTCCAGGGTCAGAAGGTTGAGAAAGGCTGAACTAGGGTAAAATGTGCCTTAAAGTTATCAGGGCTAAGTACAATAACCCAAAGGCAACTAAAGCACATACATATTGCATATTGCTGCAGTTGTTAGTAACAACAATAATACTCTTAGCAACAATTATAAATCAGTAATAATATAATATAAGTAGAAATGTTGAGGAATATATTTAAATAAGTTGCAATAATAAAATAAAAGGATTTAATAACAATAGTTTTAATAAACAATAACTTGCATTTTTTTAAAAATATAATTTATATGATCACTTACATTATTTCTTATATGATCGCTTGTTTTATTTATTTATTTATTTATTTATTTATTTATTTATTTATTTATTTATTTATTGCTTGAATTTATATGACTGCATAACCCCTGCAAACAGGAGTTAATTATTTCTTATATGATCACTTATATTATTTCTTTTCTAAAAATTAAAAAAAACTTTTGCCCATTTTATTTTATGCCTTCAGAATATATACAGCAATCTTTTAAAATGTTGTTTTTCTTTAGTGATGATATTTCTTCCTTCTTCCAGTTCTTTTCAAACTGCTTGAATAGGATTTAAATATAATTGCAATTTGTCATAATGAATTTCAATTTACAAATCTGCAGACCTCTTAGAATATGGCATTAATATAATCAGCATTCTGTTGATTGACAAAATGAGACACTTGACAAGCTATGGCTTTGCCCAGTTTTCAGTCCAATAATTTCCTACTTTCAAAGCATCATAAAACCATCATAAAACCATATCAAATGGCATTCATGAAATTATTCAAGTTGGCTTTTAATATTTAAAATCCCAATAGCAAAATGAGGCAATCAGAAAACTATGAGAGTAGCAGCATGCCCACAGTAACACAATGGTTGGGTTCACATATTATGATAAGCCATAGTTTGTTGAAATGTGGTTTGTTGAACATGTTCATACCTAAGACCAAAATAAACCAAAGTGCACAGCCTTGGGGCCATATGTGGTCCCTCTGAAGCCTTACCTACAACCTTCCAGAAGTTGCTGGCAATTTGCAAATTGTAACATGACACAAGCAGGAAATTATGAAATATGTCCAAAGTAATCAAATTAACTGTATTTAATTAATTTAATTGTAACTATGTTTAGCTTAGTTTAGCTTTAGTATTTGCTCTCTTCTAATCTACTTCTACTTCCAGATGACCTTACATGACTTTGGCCCAGCTCTTCTTCACTTTTTGTAATGTGGTTCCTGATGTGCCACTTGAGGGCTTAATGTCCCTTAGTGTCCCACCCCCCCATGCCATACACCATAGTTTACAAATTATAGTGGCTGAGTTCATATAAACTAGGATAAACCCCCCCCCATTGCATTATAATTTAGTGCAGCCATACTCCTTAGGCACCCTCCAGATCTGTCAACTTCAACTCCCATAGCTTCATCAACAGCTGGACAGCCAGTGTAGGATAGTGGTCAAGGTGTTGGTCTGGCGCCAATGAGCCCAAGTTCAAGTGCACCCCTGCTTATGAAAAAATATGCAATTTTACTAAATTCATAGTTTATTTATTTATTTATTATTTAAATTTATATGACCGCCCATCTCCCCCAACCGGGGGACTCTGGGCGGCTTACAATAAAAATTAAATTCATAGTTAGTAAATTCTTATTAAAAATGAATCAAAACCCAATTACCACTCAGTCATGCCAGCCAAATGCAATAGACAGAACAATTGTTACTCTAGAAAAGACAGTGTTATATCCACCACAGGAGGAAAAGAGGGTTTAGTAGCCTTAATCATCACTGGAAAAAATGCCTGAATATTCAGGGACATTTAAGAAATAAAAACTTAGCCCTGCACCTGAATAGAAATAGTTCCAGTGCAGATACAGTACCTCTGAATTTCTCCTTGTTCATTTCCCACCAGCTTCCTTATACTGTATTTAATTATTTGCTGCCAGATTCTGCTATATTCATTTTTGCTACAGCCCAATTGATACTGTTTACCTTGGGTGTAGTGGGATGGTCCCATAAAGTGATGCCAGTGACATCTAATCGAAACAGGCATCCCTCCATAGCAGCATCTAGTATTGTGGTCCCGCTTTGTACAGAGGCCAACATAGATATAGCTATTCCTGTGAGAGCTTTCTACAAGCAGACATCTGCACTGAACATGTGGCTGTCTGAAGGAAGCCAATCTCATTTGAACAAGACAAGAAATAGTGAGGGGGTTATCACAGGATGAACATTCCCAATTTTACAATGCATCAGCTGGGATTAGATTTGTTTTCTCCCCTTCTTCTTTCTCTTCTGCAATAGACAGCATTTTCCCCCTCATTTATCTTACCTGTGCAACCAGCTCTGTCTCTGACTGCCCTATTGGTCTTCTCAAATGATGCCGAATGCCTCTGTCCTGCCATTGCCAGCTTGACATTTGCCATTGCCAGCTTAACATTTGCCATTGCCAGCTGACAAACAAAAGTCAGGCATTTAAGATAAAGAGCATATCCAGCCTCTTCCATAAGTCAGCCTGCCTTCAGAAGTCCTACTGGGGTGTCCAAATAGGCATGGATCAGAGCTGCTGGCTGTAAATCCAGGAGTTATAGTGGATAGACTCGACTATAAATCCTGGACACCACTAAGATACACATGAATATTTCCCTTTATTGTTTATTTAGGTATGGTAACATCAAGGTCCCATTTTTTTAGTTCATTAAATCGATCTCATGAATGAGACTGAGGGCAGCTAACAGCACATTATTTAGGTGTCTTAGAGACTTGGGACTATTTACAGGGAAATCCTGATTTAATTATTTATACTATTACAACCTGATTTACTTATTTTAGATATGACATACTTTCTAGAAAGTAGAATCCATATAAATCATGTCTGTTTGTGTGTGTGTGTCCATACACACATGGTATACACACACAGTACACACATACACACACACACACAGAGTGTTCATTTTATGAAAAACTAATGGGAGATCAAAAACAGGCTATGAATCTTGAAACAGATGCTTTAGAGTGCTTCAGAGGCTAATACATAAAATGCTGCTGTGTTTCCTTAGCAATAACCAAAGTGTTTTCCTAAACCACTTCCAAAATCTTGCCAAGAAAACAGCAGGGACTAGTCCAGTCAGTTGCCAGGAGTCAACGACGACTTGAAGTCATACACCCCCACACACATCTCTCTCTCTCTCTCTCTCTCTCTCTCTCTCTCTCTCTCTCTCTCTCTCTCTCTCTCCCTCTCCTTATCCCTATCCCTATCCCTATCCCTATCCCTATCCCTATCCCTATCCCTATCCCTATCCCTATCCCTATCCCTATCCCTATCCCTATCCCTCTATCCCTCTATCCCTCTATCATCTATCATCTATCATCTATCATCTATCATCTATCATCTATCATCTATCATCTATCATCTATCATCTTATTATATATACAGTATATATCTTACTGCCATTTGATTTTAAACTGATGATAGGAAGAGAGGATAAATTATTCAGGCTTTCCAACCTCAGATAGGAAGAGAGGATAAATTAAACTATTCAGGCTTTCCAGCCTCAGAGGGATTTCCTGATGGCAAAATGATACCTGGGGGGAACATCTGACCCCTTCCCAGGTGCATCCCTAACACGACTATAGTAGCTCTGATAATAATGGTACCATTGCCAACTCCATCTTCACCACTGAGCAGGTCTTCCATTTCTTCACTGGAATTTTTTGCCTAACCTGGCTTGCCTCCTCCTCAACACCCCCATCACAAGACTAAGAAAATATTGCTCAAGCCATCCACTTAAACAAGGCAACTGTTTAAATTATTTTCTCTTTTCAAGTTATCAGTTAGCTGAACCATTGACGCCAGCTGCTTCTGGAGAGTAGTCCATTCTCTTTTGAAAGCTCTCCATGTAGCACAGGTAAGGTATATTTTGAATTTAATAGTCTCTATGAACCTAAGCTCCACTTTAGGATAGAGCTACTTATTTTCTGTTAAAGCTGAACCAATTCCCTCTGTCCTTTTTTCACATTACTGCTTCTTTTCTTTCCAGTTCTTTCTGACTGGAACTCTCTGTAGTTCTATACATTTTTTTAGATCCTGGAAACTTAAATATTGTTCTTGACATTTTTAGAAAGTTTCTGGAAGCTTAAATATGTAAACATTTATGTTATTTTGGGCTCTGTTTCACTTCCAGAATAACACATTACTGGCCACACATCTTCACAATGAAAACAAATTCTGTTTCCATAAAACATAAGTAACATGAATAACACTGCTGCCATTTTAATAAAAATGCCTTTGCTTACCTATCAATTAGTAATTGTATCAGTTAAAAATGAGTAATAATTTGACACTGCATAATTATTTATCTTAATTCAATACTAATGCAATTTGAACTTGAGAATGTGTATATTCCTTAACACAAGAAGTGTTCTGAAGTATTGAAAGGACTGTAATGCAAGTTTAGTAAATTAAAAAAAAGTCTACCACTGATAGATGAAGAGAAAGGTCATATTTAATATTTTTCTTCTCATTCTCTATCACCATAACAACCAGATCTAAAAGAGCTATAAAAAGAAACAAATAAATCTGCCTTTAATTCTCACTGGTTAATTTTTTCACCTCACTAATTAAAATTGCCCCCTACCAATTAAATTAAATGAGGCCTGAGAAATGAATTCATTTTCTAAAATACACTGTCTCCTGCAAATAGAGTAAATCTCAACAATTGTACTTGACAAACTAGATCCTAATCTTGACTCTCTCTTTTTTCCCTCTTTGGAAAGAATTGAAATGAGAAATTCACAAATTAAACGTTTAATTCTAATTTTAAAAGGTGCTGCCTGGAAGAGCAAGGAAGGGCACTTTGGCTGGCTGAAACCACATTCTCCAAGGGTTGAATGAAAGGTAATGGCTCCAATGTTATAAATCACCAACAGATGGCAGTATTGATGTGCTAAAAGCTCTGATGTGTTCTTTAGAATTTCTTCCTTCATTATACTGTAGTTGGTGGAAGTTTCTGTAAGAAAAGGTTGTGTTGCTATTCTTCATGAAATGGAAATCTGTCAGTGATTTTAAGCAACATGCCATGATTGAATTTTTGACTCCTGAAGGAGTCTCTCTAACTGAAATTCACTGCTAAATGCAGGTTGTTTATGATGACTATGTTGATGTGTGTACTGTACATCATGGGGCCAAAAAAATGTAAAGATGGTGAACCAGGAAGAGCTGGTTTCTGTGATTAAGAATGAAGTGGATGACCCATGGCAGCAACTGACAAGTTTCACATGAGAAATGCTAATAAATTATTAAGGACAATCAACAGATCGCTTAAAGAGAAATTGCTGTCAAGCTTGGCATTTCACAGAAACAGAAACATATGGGTCACATTATTGATGTCCTTCAATATTGAAAGGTTTGTGCAAGACGGCTTCCTCGCATGCTGATAGGAGAGATGAAAGCTTCAAAAATTGAAATTTGCCAGCCATAGTTGTCACACTATGAGAATGAAGTTGGGTGAGGAAATTTTTCATAGCTTCCTGACAGCTGATGAAACATCATGTCATTCTGGCATCATTGTGGTTTGTTGCAGATGCCACTGTTTATAACTAATTAATTTATCTCATGCTTCTTTCCTAAGCAATATATCATATAGTTATAACATTCCAGCAGCAGTGCAGAGCCTTTATGCTAACCCTCATTGTCAGCTGAGTGTAGATATCTTCCCATTTGCTGAGCTTCTGCAGCAAGTTTTTCAGCCAGGGAAGAAGCAAGATGGGACCTGCCATTCTGATAAACTGGACCGTGGAACAGGATGATATTGCTACTTTGGTTCTGGGCAGAAGGGGAGGGGAGTATGTGTATACACACACACATATACAAAGCCTTGCTAGCATTAATCATTTGTGTTATTGATTTGAACTTCAGGAAAGCATTGTGAATGCATAGTATACATCTTCACACCCTTACAGTATCTACTTTGGCAACGATGCTATACAATGACAAGACAAATGGTAAAATACAAGAATCGCTGTACTGGGTCATGTCTAACCCAGATTCAAATGCTAAATGCTGAAGAAAAAATGCACAGTTGGGAGATTACAAAATAATTCATCTTCTGCTGATCACTTCAAGCATGTTTAGGACACCTTGAAAATCCCCCATAAACTTCTCAGTTAAAAGCTTGTTCATGGATCTATCTTTTCTAAGCAAAGCTAAAACATGTTGCTCTGCTTGATGATGATGATGACGACGACGACGACGACGATGATGATGATATGGTGCAAGAGCTAAAAGTTTGCTCTAGAGCCTGGTGATTATTTTCATACTGGGCAGAAGTTTGGGGTGGGGTGGGGTGGGGTGGGTAACACAAGAAAGAAATTTGATGTTAAGATGAGAAAAACTGAGAGCTGGGTACTATTGGAAATGTGGATGTGGAAAGAATAGAAAGAGCAACTAGAAGGAGAAAGGAAAAGGCGAAGAATCATCTTTTTTGAATAGAATCAGTCAATTCTGTCCATTTAAACCAAGAGAGGATGCTCTAGATTCTCCCTCCCTTGGCCTCCCTTGAGGTAAGAGTGACAGGGGCTCCAAGAAAGGACATGTCAGTCATGGCCCTGGTGCTTTGGAACAGCATGCCCCCAGAAGCCAGGATGACCCCCACATTGTTGGTCTTCATGAAGGCAACAAAACCAGTTTTATTTTGTCAGGTATTTGGAAATGAGCACCCTACAATTTTCTAGATTATTAATTCAGAAGATGTTCATCTTAGGTTATGAGAATTTTTATGGAGTTTTAAGCTCTTTATTTCTTAATTGATTTTAAACCTGATGATTGCAGTGGTATACTGATATTGTAATAATTAAATAAATGAGCCTTCTCCGACTGTTAACCCATTACTTTTTTTTAGAAAATCATTACTCTGCTCTTCAGCGTATCTACTAAGCTTTGGGGTTGGGTTTTTTTTTTTTTTGGTTCATATTACACCACTGTTGCATGAGCTGCATTGGCTCCCAGTCTCTTTCTGGGTGCAGTTCAAGGTGCTGGTTATCACTTTTAAAGCCCTACATGGCCTGGTGCCAGGTAATTTGTGGGACTGCCTCTCCCTGAAGTTATCTGCCCATTCTACCAGGTCTGACGGGGTGGGCATATTCCAGATACTTTCCCTTAAATGTTGCCATCTAGTGAGACCTAGGAACTGTGCCTTTCCCACAGCATCCTGGAATCCGGCAGGGCCCTATCCTTTTAGCCTTCTAGAAGGCCATAAACAGCTGGTTCTTCCTGCAAGTGCTGTGATAGTGTGAGGTTGGAGCTTAGGGGTGGTTTCGTTGGGGGTATTGGAGAAAGATGGTTTGCTTTTTTTTGCTTTTTTGGGGTGGGAGTTTATTGCTGTTGTGAGCCACATGGAATTATGTTTCTTAAGATGGACTTAAAAAGAATTCCATACTTTCTTTCTTTAACCATGTCCTGACAGTGCTTTCTGTCTCTTTATTTGAGTCAAACAGATACCCACAAAGATATTCCTTCAATTTTGGGGAAAGATGGAAATTTCATGGTGCCAAATCTGGACTGCATGGTGGAGAGTAAGATCCAACTTCACAATTCCTCTTGAGTGGCTTATGAGATATGAAGTGTAAAGTCATGGTATGGGTAGTGAAATAGTCACACACATTTAATCATTGCCCCCTTTGCATCCCTTACTGATGTCTGTGGTTCTAAATTAGCAAAATTCAAATAGCTAATTTGAATGAAGATACCTGTTGCAGTACAGGATTGCAGTATAGCTACTACTGCAATTATGGTTTATGATGAAATTAGAATAGAAAAGTGAAAAATTCAAAAAGGCTGGGAATGAAATGCATAACATTTAGCAATCACCTCCTTTAATATCTTGACCACTACAGTTTCTCCAAAAACTCCACTTCCTTTTTTCAAGATTTCCTAACATAAAATTATTATGTAAAATTATAGAATGATTGGTAAATGTTTATAAAACTGAATAATCCATGTCACTTTGTAGTGTATGTTGGTGTGTTTTATTTCTTGCATATGCAGAGTTTCAGAAAGTGCTTGGCATTAGAGACCAATGACGCCAGTCATTGTAGTAAATCAGTTGCAGTTGTATTAGTTACTCATACAAACAGATAATATTTACAGTTCTCTTCCAGATCCCTGGAAGTGTTACAAATCGGCACACCAGAAAAGATAAGAAGGAGTAGGAAGCAAGCAGGAGTAAAAAGCAGGGGCGGGGCAGGAGCAGGCAGGTTCTTTTATACCCTTCAGCCTGGATCACGTGCTGCCTGACCTTTTAAAGCAGAGTTTTCCAAACTTTTCATGTTGGTGACACACTTTTTAGACATGCATCATTTCACGACACACTCTTACAGCAGGGCACAAGGCAGGCACTAGGACCTGTGCGGAATCACAGCAGGTTTGGAGGCAGCCAGGCACAAGGCAGGCACTAGGACCTGTGCAGAATCCTGGCAGGGTTCGGAGGCAGCAGCAGCCGCGACACACCCAGACACTGCAGCCGACACACTAACGTGTCCCGACACACAGTTTGGAAAGCTATGTTTTAAAGTTTGCAGGTGCTTAACTAACAAGGTTTTATTGCTGTGACTTAATCCTCAAGGAATAATACACCAACAGTGTAGTATGAAATTTCTACAGGGGTTAAATAGTACAAAGAGTGTTCTTGAAAAGACAAAATAAGTCCTTCTTCTTTTATTCTGCCAAAGTCCATAGGAAGTGCTTACATAAAATAATGTCACTTTGTCTGGAGGAAATGTTATCAGGAATAACATTTTGGGATGATGATCCCTTAGATGAACAAAACAAACCAACCCCTATCTTCTCCTTACAGGTTAAAAGCTAATATGTCAGAGGGTAACCAATTTGCATTCTTCTTGGAGGTTTCTACTTTCAGAAAACTGGAAACACTAGAATCTGAAAGGGCTGCTAGACTGGAGGCAAAATTACCCAGGTTTTTGAGTTGGAAAATGCATAGAATAGCAAAGAGGTTACTCACTACACTGCTACAAAAACAAACAATATGGTTTACCCTTTTACTAAGAAGATTCAGAAGGGGTTGAATAGCTGTCAAGTTTCCATTATTTAAGGAAGCCCAAATTAAAAATTATATTGTGAACCGCCCAAAGTCCCCCAGTTGGGGGAGATGGGCGGTGATACAAATTTAAATAATAAATAAATAAATAAATAAATAAATAAATAAATAAATAAATAAATTTTAAAAAAGGAATACAAATATTCTGATGATGTGGAACACAAGGAGAGTAGCTGCCATAATATTACAAACAGATGCCTCATCCTGTCATATGATATGTCTCATCCTGTCATATCCACATATGAAAGAAAGGTGTATGCCAGTACTGAGAGGCAATTTAAGGAGAAGTTGCTTGCTATATATGATTTATAGCATTAGTGAACAGATGTGGAAGCTTTAAATAAAAATTTGCATATATACTTGGATCACAGTCCAGACAAAATTAATTTCTTTTAATTTCTTTTCTGTTAATTTCCATTGACAGTTATGAGGAATTAGCTACTGCATTACAGATGTACAGTTCATGAGAACTGATGAGAAGGCAGTGACACAAGAGGTAAACTGATTATGCTTATGAAGTTCAGCTTGGACTAAACTCTGACCTGGAAAAAAAAGGACAATTAACAACTTGCAAGATACACAGCATTATTCCCCATAATTGGGGTAAATTTAATTGCTAATAAATACCAATCTTTAAGGTTTAAAATTTAACCAGGAATGGATTTGAATAATTGATTCAACAGGTTATTTCAGATTTGAAGAATCAGTTGAATTCAGTGTAACTTGTTGATTTCATTTAGAAAAAAATGTGTGCGTGTGCACATGTGTGTATGGATAATAGTCCATCAAATTGCTGAATGGGTTTGAATGTACACAATTAGATTCAGCACATCAAATTGATTTGGTGATTAGAGTCAAAGATCCAATGCAATGGCGGTGTGGGTGTGTTGAATTAATTTCCTTCAAATCAAATCAGCAAATTAAAGCTTTGCACAGTCCTGTTAGCTACATGTTTCAACTTCTCCTGTTGAAATCAGTGGGCTTAAAAGTGCTTGAATTTGGTTTGGTGCTTAAAGAAAAAAAAATGCTTTTGTGTCTGATTAGAAAGTAATCAAATCAAATCTTTCTTACGGTTATAGACCAGCATAAGGAAGGTGGGGTACAATAATGAAAAAGCATAAAGATAAAAAAACATCAAGAGTAAAAATAAAAATCTAAAAAATTATGAAAAGCTATTTGTCTTGCTGAATAATAAATTGTATGTATGGAAGCCATTCTTGCTTACATTTGATTAAATTTCTGTTGTGAATATATGCTGTTAATTTTGCCATTACTACATAGTCTCCAAATTTAAGTTCCCAGGCTGATATCTTTGGTAATGTATCTCTTTTCCAATGTTGTGCTAAATTTATCTTTGCCACCATAAACATGTAAATTGTGGTATTTTTGTTAATATCTTTTCATTTCTTCTAAAATGGTCTCTAGTTCTCTAATTCAAAATTTCAAGGGCTGGTTATTCTGATACCTGTGGTAGAAAAGTTCATATCCCTTTATCTAACAATTCGCTGTCTTTTCTTGATACTCTACATCCCAAATCAGTTGCCTGTCCTGAGTGTTTCACTCATCCTAGTAGTAATATTAACTACTACTACCAGATCTGGACTACAAAAATCCAGAGACTATTAGACGGCAGTAAAGAGACTTATCAAACAAGCAACTGATACTATTAGATTATTAACTGACACTGTGCATATATATTCAAAAAAGTTGAAATCAGCAGTGGTGGTTTTGTTGGAAGAAACAGCAAGGTGGATGGATCTGATTAAGAGAACATCCTGGAGAATGTCACTTTATGTGGTAGCTAAGAATCAACAATGATTTGATGGTACATAATCAAACATGAGTTAATATGAGTTTAGCATATTTCTTAAAATTACACAGGAATATGTCCAGGATATATGTAGGAGGGCAAACCAAATGAAAAGAAACAGACATTTTGTTTCACGTTGTGGAGTAAACACTCAGAATGTTTTACTGGAATGTTTGAGTTGGCTGTATTCCAATAGAACAAAGCAATTTTCTCATATTTTGCCCTAGCACCACAAGCATTGATGGGTTGATAGTCCATGCTGAGTAGTCTGTATCACACAACCTGCAGAGAAATTGCACAAGGAGATTTAAGTGTAAAAAATATATATTTTTCCCATAGGAAATGCAATAGAAAACAAAATAAATTAAAAGAACACTTTTTTGCAGCATCAGTAGCCATTATGAATCCACGAAAAGGTGAGATTTATTTCCACACTGTCCCTGAACAACAACAAAAGGAGAAAAGACACCTCTCCATGGCTATAGGATGAGATGGGTGTATTCCTAATGCACACGATCACACTTTTTGCATTATGAACCTGGTTTATAGCTCTTATAAAACAGACCAAATACAATCTGACAATGTGTTGCACTTTGCAAAGTGCCTCCAGATGGAAGCTCTGGGTTTCAGAAAGCAGCATACATGCTTCTGGCATTTGTCAATGTCAATCTACAACGTCCCAAAGTGACACGCATGTTAATTCTGATTGAGAAGATAACACCCCCCTCAGAGGATTTACATCCGTAACTGGCCCCATATTGCCTTTCGCTTGCAATAAATCCCTCAAAACAGGAGTGCTTTGCCATGAGCTCAGAACATTCTGAATTCCAAATGGCTACTTCATGGTTAGAACATTTCAAGTTCAGAATGTTTTGAGCATCTTTAATACATATTTATATGGCAAAGTAGAACTGGTCATTGGATGAATACTATAGGGGTGCTACCTAGACCTTACTGAATGAGATTTAATGGAACTGAAAAAATTAATTGCCTCCTCCAGCAATCCGTCCTTTGCAGAGACCTAATGCAGGCACTCAAGTTTTGTGATTTGTCAAGAGATTAATATTACAGGTTGTCTTGGATTTTGCTGTTAGTCACTGCTTTCTGATTTGGATATTACTTGTCTGTTTTATTCAATACAATAGGGAGAATGTGTTGACTGACAATATTACTTGCACAAAGTTATTGAAAGACCCTTCCTTCCTTCCTTCCTTCCTTCCTTCCTTCCTTCCTTCCTTCCTTCCTTCCTTCCTTCCTTCCTTCCTTCCTTTCACAAGCTCTTTAAAGTGTTATTCTCCACCCCTACATTTCTTGGAACTATCATAATATGGGCTGCCCTTCATGGGGGACTGTTTTTGGCTACATAAAGACCTATATTTAGAAAATGAGTGATATGCAGAAAGAAATAAGCAAGAAAGAAGTAACCAATTACCCTAGTGTAAATTCAAGGTTAAAAAAAAAAGATCCTGGCACTGATTTTAGGTGCAGTTAAATAATCTGTGGCAGATTATTTCTGAATGTTTTTAGTTTTACTACTGAGATACCATCTTTCCTTACACAATAAATATGGATGGCAAAGTAATTTAATACCTTTTTTCTTTTTTGGGTTGCTGATATCGTGTTTTTTATTTTTTTTGTGCTGTCTGATATCTTGTTTTTCATTTTCATGTTACTCTCTTACAGTTATGCCAGTGTGCATTTTTTAAAACAAATATTCCATAGGGAGCCAAGTATATCTGTGTAAAAAAAATGCTGCTATTATTCAGCCCCAAGGTTTCTTTGTTTCAGAGGAAGACAAAAGTCCCTGTGGGGTAAATTCATGTTTACTGTTCTGAAAGAGAGTACTTAAGCTCCTTTTCAACAGCAAGTAAACATAATTTCTGCTAGTTCCTAACTTCAAAAGGGCAAATTTATCTGTAAAGAGTTTGCATTTATTAAGCCTGAAGTAATGTATTCTGTGTGATAGTGGTGGTGGGTGGGGTAAAGTGGAGAAGAAAGTGTTTCTCAACCTCAGCAACTTTAAGATGTGTGGACTTCAACTCCCAGAATTGTCCAGCCAGAATTCTGGGAGTTGAAGTCCACACAACTTAAAGTTGCTGAGGTTGAGAAAAACTGTAGTAGAGATAGGCACAAAATGGAAAATGTGCTTTGTTCCAAGCATGAAGAAGGTTTGACCAGACTGGATTTGTCCAGTCAAAACATCTTGGTTATTCTGGGTTCTGCTGAGACAAATTCTAGGCAGATCTTGCAGGGTGAGTAAGGCAAGGCAGATGTGCTTCACATCTGGATAGGCCTTTATCCTTCAAATGGCCTGTGCACCAGCCTACCAATCATTCCAATGCCTTCCTTCCTTCCTTCCTTCCTTCCTTCCTTCCTTCCTTCCTTCCTTCCTTCCTTCCTTCCTTCCTTCCTTCCTTTCATTTATTTATTTATTTATTATTTATTATTTCTAACTTATATCACCGCCCATCTCCCCTCACAAGGGGACTCTGGGCGGTTTACAATCAAGTCAGCGATTAAAAACATATAAAATACTTTATACAATTATTAAAAATATAAAAATATAAAATCCAAGAGGCTGTATGTGATGTTTGCGAACCAAACTTTACGGTGCGAGCCATCCCCAGGAAGAGCTAGTACTCATCCCGTCCCAAGCGAGGTGGCAGAGCCAGGTTTTCAGTTGCTTCCTGAAGGTCAGGAGTGTGGGGGCTAGCCTCACCTCAAGGGGCAGGATGTTCCAAAGGGCGGGTGCTACGGCAGAGAAGGCACGCCTCCTGGATCCTGCCAGGTGAAATTCTTTTACTGATGGGATCCGTAGCATGCCCTCTCTGCATGACTGGGTGGGGCGGGTCGATGCTCTGGGGATGAGGCGGTCTCTAAGGTAGCCTGGTCCCATGCCATGTAGGGCTTTAAAGGTAACAACCAACACCTTGAATTGGACCCGGAAGCAAACTGGTAACCAGTGCAGCTCACGCAGCAGAGGTGTCACGTGTGCCGATCTTGGGGCACTCATAACTGCGCACGCAGCCACATTCTGGACCAGTTGAAGCTTCCGGATACTCTTCAAGGGTAGCCCCATGTAGAGTGCATTGCAATAGTCTATATGGGAGATGACCAGGGCATGAGTGACTGTACGGAGGGCATCTCGGTCCAGGAAAGGGCGACGCTGGCGTACAACTCGAAGTTGCACAAAAGCCCTTCTGGCCATGACTGCCACCTGCTCTTCAAGCAGGAGTCGTGAGTCCAGAAGGACCCCCAGGTTCCGCACTGAGTCTGAATGGGGTAGTGCCACCCCGTCCAGATCTAAAGATGACAACTCCTTGGATCCGGAGGTGCCATCAATCCACAGCCACTCCATCTTACCAGGGTTCAGCTGAAGCCTGTTGTTCCCCATCCAGACCCCCACAGCCTTCAGGCACTGAGAAAGGGCAGAAACTGCATCACTTAACTCACCCGGGATGGAGATATATAGTTGAGTATCATCAGCATACTGATGATACCTCATCCCGTGTTGGCGGATGATCTCACCCAGCGGTTTCATGTAGATATTAAATAGGAGAGGGGAGAGAACCGAGCCCTGTGGCACCCCACAAAGTAGGGGCTGAGGGTCGGACCTCTCATCTCCTATCACCACCGACTGGGACCGGTCTCGGAGGAAGGAGGTGAACCAGCGCAAGACTACGCCGCCCACCCCCAACTCTCCGAGCCGCCCCAAAAGGATACCATGGTCGATGGTATCGAAAGCCGCTGAGAGGTCAAGAAGAGCCAGGATGGATGCACTGCCTCCATCCCGCTCTCACCAGAGATCATCTGTAAGTGCGACCAATGCAGTTTCCACCCCATATCCCGGCCTGAATCCTGGCTGGAAGTGGTCTAGATAATCCGTATCATCCAGAATCCTCTGGAGCTGTAATGCTACCACTTTCTCAACCACCTTCCCTAAAAAGGGGAGGTGGGAGACGGGACGAAAATTGTCCAACACTGTAGGGTCCAGTGATGGCTTCTTGAGGAGGGGGTGCACCAGCGCTTCTTTAAAAGCGGCCGGAAACACTCCCTCTCCCAAGGATGTAACAACCATCGCATGGACCCAGCCACATGTCACTTCCCTGGCCGCTTTCACTAGCCAGGAAGGGCATGGGTCAAGATGACACGTAGTGGCCCTTACAGTCCGGAGGATCCTGTCCACTTCCTTGGGCTCAACAGGATCAAACTGTTCCCAGATAACCGGGCATAGACGTTCCCTTGGCATCTCCCCAGACCATGCACCACGCTTGGAGTCCAGCTTAGAATGAATCCGAGCGATTTTATCCGCCAGATGCTCCGAAAATTCCTCCGCACGGCCCTGAAGGTGGGTCACTGGGCCCACCTTACCCAGGAGAGATCGAGTAATCCTAAACAGGGCCGACGGGCGGCATTCTGCAGATGCAATAAGAGTGGAGAAATATTGACGTTTCGCCACTCTTACCGCCACCAGGTAGGCCTTAACCGCGGCTCTAGCTAGCGTTCGGTCAAATTCGGTCTTTGTCTTCCTCCAGCGGCGCTCTAGACGTCTCTTAACCCTTTTCAAAACCCTCAATCCCTGCGTGAACCACGGGGAATATCGGGTCGGATGGGGCAAGAGAGGCCTCACAGGTGCCTCATTGCTGGTCACTGTACTTGAATTCAGTGTGGTCTATCCCATCTCTCCTATGCCCACTTGCATCTTCTTCTACCTCCTTCCCCATGTTTCATTGCTGGCTTTGCCCTTTCCCTGCTGTCTCCTACCCTGGAACACCTGTGCCTGGAACATGCATGTCCTGGGTCTGTGCTCAGGCCAACACATATGTTCTGGATCTAGGTCTACATGGAACACTCATATTTTTATCTGAGTGTGGATTGCCTAAAACTGGCTGTAAGGAATGTGCATGGAACATTTTGCACACCCCTGAATTAAGTATTACATTTTTTATATTACCTCTCAGTTTAAAACAGCTTACATTCATGAAATGATGAGTTAAATATTGTCTCCCATGTACTACCATTTTGGTTTTTTTTTTAAAGGTTCCCCCCGCACATTTGTGCAGTCGTGTCTGACTCTAGGGGCTGGTGCTCATCTCCGTTTGTTAGCTGAAGAGCCAGCGCTGTCCGAAGACACTTCTGTGGTCATGTGGCCGGCATGACATGCACGGAATGCTGTTACCTACCCACCGAAGTGGTACCTATTAATCTACTTGCATTTGCATGCTTTCGAATTGCTAGGTTGGCAAGAGCTGGGGCGAGTGCGGGAGCTCACTCCATCACACGGGGCTAGGGATTTGAACCTCTGAACCTGTGATCTTCCTATCGACAAGCCTGGCATCATACCCGCTGAGCCACCATGCCCCTTTCTACCATTTTGGGTAGCATATCAATTTTGACTTTGCTTTTCTGTGCCTATTTACATGGTAGTCCAGGTAGTCCTCGTTTAGTGACCACCTCATTTAGTGACCATTCACAGTTACGACAGTGACGAAAAAGTAACTTTGTGACCAATCCTTGCATTTATAACCTTTGCAGGTCTGTAATGCAAAGGAAAGCTGAAGTAAGATCATATGTAGAGTCGCAGTTTCAACCCTGATTGAGCTGACACCACTGCTGCTGTTGCTCCTGAAAGCACCACCTTTCCTTTACAACAGAAACAGCCCCCAATTACATAGACAAGAATCTGTCCAGCTTCCCCAATGATCATTCCATAAATGGCTGTTTAGCCACCTCAGTGTTGTGCTCCTTTCTTCTAAATTTTTCACAACTCAAAGTTAAATTTTCAACAATTAGAAGGAGCAAGTCCAATGATTTACTTTGGAATGAGCATGCATCATCAAGGGTATCTACCTGGGGAGATCAGAAAAATCAAGATGACAGCTATCATCACATGATCAAAGCCATCATCTTGATTTTTTTGATCCTCCTCACCCCCAGGCCCCAATAAATATTATATAACATTTATAATGCAGAGGCTGCTCTAAAGCAGGGACAGGCTAACTTTTTGTAGACAAGTGTCACACCTTCCCCCCCCCCATAAAATTTTAATAATA
Organism: Charina bottae; assembly: GCA_023362775.1. Taxonomy (NCBI): domain Eukaryota; kingdom Metazoa; phylum Chordata; class Lepidosauria; order Squamata; family Charinaidae; genus Charina; species Charina bottae. Next base: position 66,598,182 of record JALMGJ010000005.1, on the reverse strand, counting down.
GAGAGAGGTGTTCAAGGATCACAGGAGGAATGATGGTGACAAAGACATACAGTATCATGGAAGGAATGGTCTTGCAATTTTTGACTCTATTTAAAAAGTCAGCATAGGCTTAATGGATTCAGAGTTTACTAATAAATTTCAATGGTGCAATATTGGGAGACTCTTAGAACTTCCAAACTGGAGCTGGGGCCTTTATGCAACCTACTGGCTACCTATTTCTCCTCTAAAGTCTTTAAGGCAAATACAAAGAAACTGTGATCTCTGAATCTTGCTGAACATCTCCAAATTCCTTAGCATGAGCCATGCTGCCTGAGTTGATAATTGTTGTAGTTCAGGAAGGTTTTGAGAACCACAAGCTCTCCTTCCTTCCTTCCTTCCTTCCTTCCTTCCTTCCTTCCTTCCTTCCTTCCTTCCTTCCTTCCTTCCTTCCTTCCTTCCTTCCTTCCTTCTTTCCTTCTTCCATTAATTTTGCCTTCAAGTCATTGTTGACTCTTGGTGACTTTCTGGACTAGTCCCTGCAGTTTTCTTGGTAAGATTTTCAGAAGTGGTTTGTCATTGTCTTCTTCTTAGGGCTAAGAGAGAGTGACTGACCCAAGGTCATCCAGTTGGCTTTGTGCTTAAGGCAGGACTCGAACTCATGGTCTCCCAGTTTCTAGCCTGGTGCCTTCACCATTACACCAAATTGTCTCTCTTATCTTAATAGTGATAGTGATAGTAATATATTAATAGTGATAATATAGTCCAAGCATTGACATACCAAAATGGTAGAATATCTTATTCTCATGGATTCTGCATTAAATAAGGCAACCAATTTTTTGTTGTTGTTCAGTCGTTTAGTCGTGTCCGACTCTTCGTGACCTCATGGAGTCATGACTCTTCGTGACCTCATAGCACACCAGGCCTTCCTGTCCTCCACCGTCTCCCGGAGTTTACTCAAATTCATGTTCATTACATCGGTGATGCTATCTAACCATCTCATCCTCTGCCCTCCCCTTCTCCTTTTGCCTTCAGTCTTTCCCAGCATCAGGGTCTTTTCCAGTGAGTCCTCTCTTCGCATTAGGTGGCCAAAGTATTTGAGCTTCAGCTTCAGTGTCTGTCCTTCCAATGAGCAGTCAGGGTTGATTTCCTTTAGGATTGACTGATTTGACCTACTTGCAGTCCAAGGGACTCTCAAGAGTCTTCTCCAGCACCACAGTTCGAAAGCGTCAATTCTTCGGCGCTCAGCCTTCCTTATGGTCCAACTCTCACAGCCATACATTACTAATAGAAACAGTTTATTCATGCCACATTGCTTCTTTTGAAGGGAAGCACACAATGGCTGTTGTGGGTCTTCCAGGCTGTGTGGCCGTGTTCTGGAAGTTGTGGTTCCTAACATTTCGCCAGCATCTGTGGCCAGCATCTTTAGAGGGCAGGAGCACAGAAAACTTCCAGAACACGGCCACACAGCCCGGAAGACCCACAACAGCCATCGAACTCTGGCCGTGAAAGCCTTCGACAATACATTGGAAGCACACAACTTTATTACCTGTCATTGAACAAATGGTACAATTCTTCAGTGAGAATTAGCATTCTAAGAGCAATATATGGGTTCTAGATATGGTTTTAAACATTTATCTTCGTAGGATTTTGGGGGAATTGAGAAAAAAACAACTGTGCTTGATGGACATAGTGAGTCCCAAGGTATAATTTTTCATTAAAGTGGACATCAACAGGCAGGCAAAACAACACTGGAAGACTGTTTCCCCCCATTTTTTTCATTCAGAAATTGAGAGACAGGATGGTATTATAAATCAGTCAGATTGCCTGTACTAAATAGAATTTCATGGGATTTACTCCCAAGTAAGAGCATGCAGAATTTGCAGAATTAACAAGATATTCATGAAAATAAATCCCATTGCTAATTGGATTTATATGCCTTTTTTCCTCAAGGCAGTATACTTAGCTTACTTGCAGCAGCCTTGTGAAATAGGCTAGTCAAGAAATAATGATAGATGTAACATCCCCAGTGAGTTTTATGGCTGAATAAAATTTGAAATTCAAATTTCTCCATTGTTTCTCCAGCACAATGCTTTAACCACTATACCACAAAAGCTGTCAATGGGATTACTTACAAGCAATCATAGATAACATTTTGTATAAACCAGAGTTTCTCAGTGTGTGTTCTGAACTGGAGTGGTGGTGGTGGCCTAGCAAGAAAATAGGTAACTCAAGAGTGCCTTTCTTGCAAGCTCTTCCTGGGCAATCTTGCCAGTTTGATGCAAATGTACTGTATGTTGAATACAAAGCAGCATGATGCTTTTAGAGCCCCACCTAATGCAAAGAGAGGACTCACTGGAAAAGACCCTGATGCTGGGAAAGACTGAAGGCAAAAGGAGAAGGGGACGGCAGAGGATGAGATGGTTAGATAGCATCACCGATGTAATGAACATGAATTTGAGTAAACTCCGAGAGACAGTGGAGGACAGGAAGGCCTGGCGTGCTATGGTCCATGAGGTCACGAAGAGTTGGACATGACTAAATGACTGAACAACAAAAATGAAGCTTAAGTCTTCTTCCTCCTTCCTTCTCCTTTGTTGCAGTTGCCTTTCAAAGGCGGCATAATCATTCCTGGAGAGCCCAAGGCTTCCATGCAAAGTTCTGACTCTCATACTATAGGGGGAATTAGGATGGAGGGAAGGGAAAGGAGGACCAGCCATGAGAAAGTAGAGAGGAGGAAATGGCAAGAGAGGATGAAGGGATTTATAGGGACCAAACAGAAAGGGAAAGAGCAGATGAACTGTGATGTTGTTCTGGGAGAGAGGGCCAAAAGCAGTGTACAATCTGCTGGTGTTTTGCAAGTTGAAGCATTTTAACCGATGTTTAAGAGGAGCTGATTTAAGGCAAGAACGCACTTGGTTCCCAGCTTGGTTGAGTGAGAGAGGCTAATTTCAAAGTGAGACCCAGATTTTAGGAATTGTGCAAAAGTACACAAGTCTGTTCTTTCCATTACAAAGTATAGTTCTAAACTGTATTGGGTTCTTTTTTTATTTTATAAAATTGTAAATTCTGTCACATTTGTATTGTTGAAGGCTTTCACGGCCGGAGTTCGATGGCTGTTGTGGGTCTTCCGGGCTGTGTGGCCGTGTTCTGGAAGTTGTGGTTCCTAATGTTTCGACAGCATCTGTGGCCGGCATCTTCAGAGGGCAGGAGCACAGACAGAAGCAATCTCTCTGCCCAGGTAGAGTGGCAATGTTTGTTTTCTATTTATAGAGCTAAGTTATAGGAGATTAGGTGGGGTTTTTTGTTGTGTTGAAATGTTACCGAGTGGCTGCTGAGCGTGATTGGCATGTTCATTGTGAGAAGTATTCCCATGTCCTGGTGGTTGAGCTGAGTTTGATGAGAGTGCGGTGCAGGGGTCCGCTGCAGGAGTATACCGTATACCATGCAGCTGCAGACAAGTATATATTGGAACCACAAAACGAAGCATTCACACCAGGATAAAAGAACACGAAAGACACTGCAGACTACAGCAACCAGAAAAATCTTCAGTAGCTGAACATGCTCTCAAGCAAACGGGACACAAAATCCTATTTGAAAACACAGAAATATTGGACAACACCAAAAGCCACTACACCAGATTATACAGGGAAGTCATTGAAATTCACAAACACCAGCACAGTTACAGTAAAAAAGAAGAAAGTCTAAAAATTAGCAAAACCTGGCTACCAGTCTTGAAAAACACAGCCTGCAAAAGGTCAACGAACTCAGCTCAACCACCAGGACATGGGAATACTTCTCACAATTAACATGCTAATCATGCTCAGCAGCCACTCGTTAACATTTCAACACAACAAAAAACCCCACCTAATCTCCTATAACTTAGCTCTATAAATAGAAAACAAACATTGCCACTCTACCTGGGCACAGAGAGATTGCTTCTGTCTGTGCTCCTGCCCTCTGAAGATGCCGGCCACAGATGCTGGCGAAACGTTAGGGACCACAACTTCCAGAACACGGCCACACAGCCCGGAAGACCCACAACAGCCATCTGTCACATTTATTTTACATATAGATTAAAATGCAATTATTAAAAGTAAGTGCTATCTTTATTGATTTTATTTTTCTTGCCATGTTCTCACCCCAGTGAAATCATTAGTTTTATTCAAGGAAGGGAAATTGGTATAACCTAAAAGGAGACTGCTAAATGGAATGTGCATGCACCCCCATACACAAACCCTGAAAATTTTAATGCTACACCAATAAAAAAGGCTATAGCACACTGATATCAAAATGCCTGTGGCATTTGAAGCATACTATAAGAATGCAATTATTATTAACTTCTTAGAAGAATGTGCTGAGAATGTTGAGCACTAAAATCCCTTGCAAAACCCCACTCAGGCTGTAAATGTGGAGAGATGCCCAATTTTCAGTAACAAGCAGTTCCTTAACAAGCTCATTCAGAAAATATATATAGCTTTAGTTCACCACTTCTAATAGAAGAGGACAGGAAGAAGTGTCCAGTCAAACTGCATTCTTGTGATGAGAGAATTCCTTTTGCTTTCCTAACACGTAGTCTGAACCAGTCAGAAGCATTCATGAGTGTGATTTGGGGCAGGGAAAGTCACTGTGCAGCCAGGGAAAGCAAGAAAAGGTAAATGTAGCATAATCATAGAGGTTCACCTTGTCTTCTCCGCTCTCCGGTGCTAAGAAAGTCAAGGAGTTGTAATGTATTCAGCCTGGATAACCTAAAAGAACTGGCGCAGAGCAACACTGAGAGCTAGGCAAGCGATAGAGGCAAGAGTTGAAGGAAACATGTAATGCCAAATGTAAACGGGGGAGGTAGGGAAGAGAGAAAGAACTGGGGAATAAAGCAAGTATGACCTCAGCTGATAAAAAAAAGTGTGGTTGTGTCTATGGATCAGCCTAGAACAGGGTTTCTCAATCAGGGTTCCACGGAACCCCAGGGTTCTGCGAGATGTCACTAGGGGTTCCCTGGGAGATCATGATTTATTTAAAAATTATTTTAAACTCAGGCAACGTCATATTAACAAAGTAAGTTTCGTTCTTTATTTTTAGTTTAAGAATACTGTTAATACATATATACAGGCCTACACATGAAACGAATATAATAATGTTGTAACGTCTGTCCTATATTTGAGCCTGAATGTGCAGGGGTTCCCTGAGGCCTGAAAAATATTTCAAGGGTTCCTCCAGGGTCAAAAAGTTGAGAAAGGCTGGCCTAGAAACTGGTTGATTTTGTAAAATTGTTGTTATGTAAACCAATAAAAGTGCAAATGTGTTCAATAATTTCAAAAGATTAACACAACCCCAGAAAATTATTAAACATGGCAACAACAACAACAACAACAAAAGAAAAAAGAAAGAAAAGAAAAAGAAAAAGAGGGGGATAGCTCAGAAATTATGTTAATAAGTAGAATAATTCAAAAAACAACTTTGACCCTATTGCTTGATGGTCTTCTCTTTTATTTCTTTGATGGTGAAAAAGCTAATGCAACTGTTGACGTATATCACATATGAACAATCAGTTCTAATAAATAAGATGTAGATTTTTCCTTCCAATTTTTTTAGCCAACCAACAATTTTGGTATCTTGATAGATTCTAAATATTGGGGGATATAGATGTCTAGAGAACATAAGTGTCCAGAATCAAATTAAGCATCTTATTACTGGCAACCCAAATACAAGAATAAGAAACAGACAATATGGGTTAATGTGTTAACTGTTGAGTTCCATCTCTGACAGAAAGCTAATTATAACAGCCCTTAGTAAATATTCACCAATTTCCTTCAACTTCGTATAAAGAAGGGTTAAGAGCTACTGATAATTCTGTAGAACCTGTAATCATGATGGAGCTTCAGAAGCAGCAATTGTATCTGGACTGAATAAATCAAAGAACTGGTGCTTAAAATTGGGGGCCTGGCAGAATAGAATAGATGGTTAAAAATAAATAGATGGTTTAAAAAATCCACCAAGTGTATGGGGAAAGTTAAATGTTGTAAATATGAATTATTACTTCAAGATTTATGTATTTATTTTAATGCATTGTTATGTCCATACCTTTAAGTTATTTTAAGTAGATTGATAAGAAATCTGCTATGGGACCCTTAGATTTTCATTATCTCAATTATGGCTAGCATCAGAGGGGGAAGGGGGAGGGTTAAAATAAAATCAAGACAGTGGGTGTGATCACATGATTGAAGACCCACCCTTTTAAACATGCATCACACATATGTAAAAGGGAGTAGGACTTCAATTGACACCCCCTGCAGATGCCTCTGACCATCATATCAGCTTTTAATTTTCCTTTCAGCTTTATCATTGGTACTATAGATACTGAGTCTTGACTTCAATTTCTCTATGGAATTCAAATGATCAAATTTTTAAAAAGCAAAGCAAAACAAAACACATGGAGAATTAGAAAATTCTTACGTAATCCCTCTCATATCCTGACAGGTACCTGATCTATTTTTACAAAAGCTTTATCATATTTCCTGCATTATGGGCCACAAAGCCCATAACGTTAAAAGATGTTGGGATCAAAGTATAATTTCAACCCTTATTCACATGACAAACTTACAGCCTGGGACAATCCCAGTTTGAAAACTGTAAATAAATATTTGTGGGTTTCCTGCAAGTCATGATGGATAAATAAGCATACAGTATTAATACTTTGGATCAGCTTATTGTCAATTAATTTTTAAAATAATTTGGGTTGATGTTAGATACATTGTATAATGTCAGTATAATCAATTAAAACATATCTTGCTTTGACAATTTGGTCCAAATGCATTAGCAGTGTCTAAAACTCCTGAATTATTGCCTTGTCTGGCTTAACATCTGTAAGTTTGTTAATACGTTACAAAGATAGATATAGTTTAAAGATGTAATTGTACTCTTGAATTATAGAGTAACATCTTGCAACTTATCATTTTATCAGGAATTATGGATTTACTAAGCAATGTTGGAAAAACATATAATTGTATAGTCTTGAATCATCAACATATATTTACTATTTTCTTTTTATGAACTGGCTTTCTAGTAATGGAAAGACCGATATTCCATATAAGCATGATTTAATTATGTGTTTAAAAATTGGGCCAAATAATCTTTATACGTATTTTTAAATTATTTTTTCTGCGTGTTTTTGTGCTTTATTTTTTTAAAAAATCTCTCACGCCTTCTTTTTTTCAATTAAAGCAATAAAGCAGTTCTTTAAACAAAACAAAGTTGAAAACAGATGTATATCTGTTATGGAGATTTTATTTCTGGACTGGATATGTTCATTATCCACTCTGACAATCAATAGTAACAACGACCTCCATCTGCTATTTCTTCCAACCTTTTAAAAAAGGTAAAAGGTCTTTGTCTTTAGGCAAAAAAAGAATTTCAGTCCCCATCTTGTAACAGTTTCCTAAGTATAGTCTATGCTTTGCAGCAGACAGTAGTCCTTTAATGTTTTATGTAATGAAGGACTCTGCCATTTATTATTAATATTGAAAACCATGACCAAAAGTGGGCATGGGGGGAATCATTAAGATATCTACCCATGCAATACCCAGATTGCATCCAAAAGACTATCCCACGATAACAAGATAAACACAATATATATATTTAAAAATGCTACAGTGAGAATAATAAAATCTCAAAATCCCACTTGATGGTAGTAAAAAATTAAACGAGTAAATCAGGTTATTCTCAACATTAATATTGTTATGTGAACCAAATGAAAAAGGGAAAGGAAAGAACATTCAGTGAAAGGAAGAATATTTAATAACGTTCAGTTTAAAGTAAAGGAACAACATAAAGGGGTAGGAGAAAATATGGGAAAGACCACAGCTGGACTTCCAGGGAAGAAATAGCAGACTGAAGATGGCTCCATGGAAAGCAGAGCCGATGAATGCGGCAGAATGAAGAGCTGGTGAGTAGACCAGCCTGGCTCTTTGTAATTCCTCTCAGGACAAGGAGAGGACTTGAGATCGCCCACAAGTGCTCCAGACAGTTGTTCCTTGCAAGGAGACTTCCAGACAGTGGTCTTTGGTGGGTTTGTAGCTCTGAGAGACAAGGGAATAGCCATCTTGCTCAAACTGTGGTCAATGCCTTTAAAAGAACACTAAGTTCGCATACTTCCTTTTCTAATCATGTTTGGATATGTCAGGATGGAGGCTGAGTCTGAGGGGGAGGAGGGGGAGCCGACCGTTGAAAAGGTGGGAAAGGTTGGGGAAGGTGTGAAAATTGAACAAGGGGATGGGGCAGCAAAGAGCTTTGGGCAGCAAGATTCTAAGCCACTGATTGGAGAAAGCCAGGGGGTGGATTCACTGCCACCTATCAGCGCGTGAGAAAGGAGGGCAAGAGAAAGGAGAGACAGGCTGAGCAGTGAGAGATGCGATTGGGCCTTTCAGATAAATGGCGGGAAAATCGAAGAGCTAAAAGGCGCCAGAAACCAGACCAGGTTGCCGAAGACAACCGTTCACACAGGCCGACTGTTCTGTTCGGGTATGAGACCACCAGAAACTCTTAAGGAAATGGTTTTATTTTATTATAAAACTATTTACAAAAAGTAAGTATTTTAAGCTCACATTGTAATTTGCTTGAATCAACTGGAACTTCATGGTTGGTTGCAATAGGAAAGCTTAGCAGCTATGCAGTAACAAGCTAAAGTTCACAACAAGTAAACCAATTCTTCTGGATCAAGGTGCAAGGCTGAGTAAATCTGCAAGACTTAACTTGGAGTTTAGGGATAGACTCTTCTGAAACACTGAGGTAGGACAAAACTGGATTACACAATAATGCTGAACTGGATACGCTGGACAAGGTTCTTCAGGAGTGACAGGATACACTGGACTGGAACCACAAGGGAAGACTGGACTGGCAGGGCAAACTGGACTGAGTTCTCTGGACAAAGTTCCTCTGGAGTAACCAGGCAATACTGGACTGGATCTATAAGGCAAGATAGGCTGGATTCTCTGAACAAGGTTCCTCTGGATCAGCAAGGCAATGCTGGGCTGGATCTGCAGGGCAAGACTGGGCTGGATTCACTGGACAATAATTCCCTGGAGCTACAGTACAATACTGGACTGAATAGACTAGACAAGGTACTTCTGGAACAACAAGGCATGATGGCACAAAGCCGGCATGATAAGACTGACCAGTAGCACGCTGATGAGGCTGAGCCGAACTGTCAGGAAGTTGCTTGACTAAGGCTGCAGGGCTGAACTTGGCTGAAGCAGCTAGACGTGGCTGACCTGAAGCTTCGGGACCACAATGGGCTGGGGTTTGCTGAAGAACTGCGAGATGAGACCCCGTCTCGCTTGGCAAAGGAGCAACGTGAGACTCTGATGCAGCTGGTGTCAGTTCAGAAATGAGGCAAGGTTCTGGCTCTGGTTCTGCGGCAGCTACAGGGTAGGAACCCAAAGAGTGTTCCAGTTGGACTTCTCCTGAAGAAGCTGTTAGCTTGTTGGAATGGTTGTCACCCGCAATCGGTTGCTTGCTCTGCCGTCTTTTTATTCTGTTCTCCGAACGCCTTCTGTCCTCAGGAGCCAATTGGGCTTCCTTCTACTTGGCGCACTTCTCAGCCCTCCTTTCCCATGCATTGATTGGTGCTCTAGACTTAGTTCCTGGTTCTGGACCAATCAGCTTTTTGGGATTCTCCCGCACTGCTGGGTCATCCCCAGGTCCGGACTCCTGCACCTGCTCATCATGAGTTGGATCATGAGTATCGCACTTTTGACACTGCACCTGCTCATCACGAGTTGCCCGCGCTGGTTGCTTCACAAGATAAGTTTTGTTTCTGTTGTGCGTTTTGTTTTCCTCTAGCTCAGAGTCAGAGTCGAACTGGACTCTGACACTGACGCAGACTCCTGTCCCCGCTGAAGAAAGCCAAGACCCTGAGCCTTGCCTTGCTGCCGCGCCGAATTCCACTTGTGAGCCTCGCCCTGTTGCCGCACCAAACCTTGTTTCTGTGCCTTGCCTAGTGACCGCGCTGGACCCTACTTTGGAGCCTTGCCTTGCTGCCGCACCGGATCTCCCTCCTGTGTTTTGCCCTGTAACCACGCCAGAGCCCGCTTCTGACCTTTGCCTTGCTGACGCGCCGGATTCCGCATTCAAGTCTTTCCTTTCTGTCACACTGGACTGCCTTTCCATGCCTCACCTTGCTGCAGCGCCTGTTCCTGCTTCCACGCCTTGCCTTTCTGCCACATAGGACTGCCTTTCCATGCCTTGCCTTGTTGCCATGCCAGTTCCCGCTGCCATGCCTTGCCTTGCTGACATGCAGGACTGCCCTTCCGTGCCTCACCTTGTTACTGCACTGGTTCCCACTTCCAAGCCTTGCCTTGTTGCCGTGCCATGCTCCAATCCCAAGCCCTGCCTTGAGGCCATGCCGGTATCCCTCCTGGACCTTACCTTGCCACCACATGGACTGCCTTCCCACGCTTTGGAGGGAACCAGCTACTAGATGGTTCGATTAGTCTTTCGCCCCTATACCCAGGTTGGACGACTGATTTGTACGTCAGGACCGCTACGGACCTCCACCAGAGTTTCCTCTGGCTTCGCCCTGCCCAGGCATAGTTCACCATCTTTCGGGTCCTAGCACGCGCGCTCACGCTCCACCTCCCTGACGCGGCGGGCGATCCCACCTCGGCCAGCACGTGCCGGCCCTCACCTTCATTGCGCCATGTGGCATTCGGCTCCAGCCTCTGACTCGCATGTGTGTTAGACTCCTTGGTCCATGTTCTGTCTATTGCCATGACTGCGTGCGGGTGAGCTATGAGTCGGCATGATTTTTATTGTATATATTGCTGATAAAGGATTGTTAACCATCACTTCCTGTGTTGAGTCATAGTTGGAACAGGACAGGATATTGCTTGTTAACTGCTTTTCAGCTATTAGGAACCTTTGGATTGACACATTTTACAGCACGGGGTGAGTTTCCTTCAATCCTTAGCAAAAGACGTTTTAAATACAAGTTTAAGGACTTAAAAATTTGGGGGGGGGGAATAAACAGCAAAGGGGTTATTAAAACTTTGATTTTAGAAACTTACGAATGGACTAAGGGTCCAAATAAATTTGAAATAAGATTTTGGAATTCACTATAAAGAATCTTTCCTGTAGGAAAATGTTTTTGTTTTGAATTCTTTAAAAAAACATAATAAGACTTTAAAAATTGTACACTAGAGGGAACTAGAAGGAACTAAATATTACAATTAAAGGAGAAGAATGAAGCAAACTATTTTAACATTGGACATATTGGAGGATATTTTTGAACAATGGACCCAGTAGTTAATTTTAAGAGTGTCTGCCTCTATAGATAGACTGTGTTTAGAAGATGTTATGTAAGAGGAACAAGTTTTACCTGACAAGATTGAGACTGATTTGAAAGTGGATTTTAAAATGACAGGTTACAAGGTTGACATGGAAAAAGATGTATAAAGAATATAAAGTTGGTTTATTTGATCACGGTTAAAATAGATATGTTGTTTTCTCTGGTAACCCTTAATGGACTTTTGCTAACACCAGGACTGAAACGATGAGGCTTTAAGGCAGAGCTTTCCAAACTGTGTGTCGGGACACGTTAGTGTGTCGGCTGCAGTGTCTGGGTGTGTTGTGGCTGCTGCTGCCTCCGAGCCTGCCAGGATTCCACGTAGGTCCTAGTGCCTGCCTTATGCCTTGCTGCCTCCAAACCTGCTGTGATTCCGCGCAGGTCCTAGTGCCTGCCTTGTGCCCTGCTGTAAGAGTGTGTCGCAAAATGATGCCCTGCTGTAAGAGTGTGTCGCGAAATGATGCATGTCTAAAAAGTGTGTCACCAACATGAAAAGTTTGGAAAGCTCTGCTTTAAGGATTTGTTTATAGGTAAGAGATGGGTTATGGGAAGAAGAGATCATTTGTTGCATTTTAAGAGAAGGTGTTAAGTTACTAAAATTGTTTATACTTGTTGTGATGAAGGGGGAAATCATTTCTTTATATATTTCTTTTCTTTTTCTTTACTATATTATTATTTTTCTTTCTTTTCAATTTTTCTTTCAATTTTTCTTTTTTCCTTTTCTGCACCTTCTCTTTTTTCTTTTTCTTTTTTAGTTTGTCTTAGTTTTTATTGTTGTAATTGTAATTTTTAATAAAGTTATCATAAAAAAGGAAAGATCGCAGCTATAAAAAGAGATTGCAGATTGCAGTTTGTAAATTTTCCTTATAGCCAAGGTCATTTAGAAATGAATATAAATACATAATAAAGAGCCAAAGATGAGGATATCCAAGAGCCTGAATACAAGTAAATATAAATCCAAAATATTCCAACAAAGGTTTTTTTTCGAACGGGTGTTTAAGAAAGTAAGATACTTTTGAGATTCCTTGTGATTTCTAAGTACCATTTGATAATTTCAGTACAAAGATGGCTAGAAATCTGATGATGATGTACTGATGATCCCTCTCTTGAGTGATACTTCTTGCACTTTTAAACATTTTTCTGCATTGTTGTATTTCCTTAGTAAAGTCAGGGAAAAAAGATACAAGACTTTTAATCTCCCTACTCAATTCCATGGGTAGAAGAGACCATGGATAAAACTTCACTAAGGAATCTTACAATAAATGGCCCAGGCTTATTGGATGTATAAAAAGAAGAAGCTGTAACAAGATGAAGCCTCTCACTATCTAGCTTATTAAACAGCTAGAGCCAAAACTTTCTAAATAAAAGCTTCAGTAACTGGCTGGCCTTTCTTAGCTTCCCCTGGAATTTTAATACCATGAAGATTAACTTGGTGAGAATGAGATTCTTAAGTTGTTAGTTTTCCTGAAGAGTTTTAACCAATTTAAGTCATATAATTTCTCACAATCTTCCAACTGAGATAGTCTATTGTTTTCTGTGTCACATTCATTCTGGAACTTACAGTATTAACAGTGTCTTTCTTAAATTTTGTATCTTGTCTAATCATGAAGAAAAAAACCTTTGTATCTTCTCAGCAGCTGCTGACAGTGATTGAACTTTCTTGGGCACAATATATGCAGATAATGAATGGCCTTTGAAAATCAAACTAGGATTCCCACCTCTGAATTCGAAATCATATCTCTAACCTCACACTTACTGGGCTGGGGCCATAGAGCTGCATGTCAAATTAGTTTTATTGTAATGATGAAATTATTATTTTTTTAATAACAGGAATGAGGGTAGATGGATGCTTGTATTGTATAATGAGGGTGATGCCAAATGGTTAATATTGATGTACTAATAACATCATGCAAAACCATATAATTGGTTAGTGGTTCATACTGGATTGGGAGACACAACTTCAAGCCCAATTTACTCATGTAGTCCTCTTTGAGGCTCTGGGATGGTCACTATCAATTAAATAGACAAATAAAGGAAAGATGGAAAGATTCAGCACTACCCACAATGGAGGAATGGTTGGTGAAGATGTTGGAACTTGCTAAGATGGCTAAATTGACTTCCTTGATCAAAGAAAAGACAATATCTATGTTTATTGCTGACTGGAAGCCCCTTATAGACTTTTTGTGTGAAACAGAATAAAATGAACTTATGATTTATGGTTTTGATGATGAGACAGGATAGATTATAGAAAGAAGAGAGTTATGTTGTAACCATAGAGTAGGAGGTAAACTTATAATTGTACTTATAACTGCTGTAAAGAAGATTGGAAGCTACCTTTTTTCTTTTTATTTTACTTCCCCCCCTTGCACTTCTTTCTTTCTTTCTTTCTTTCTTTCTTTCTTTCTTTCTTTCTTTCTTTCTTTCTTTCTTTCTTTCTTTCTTTCTTTCTTTTTCTTACTTTATATTAGTTTGTATTCATTTTATCTTCTTAAAATCTTTTTAAGAAGGAAAGGAAAAAAGATAAATGCATCATATAAAATCAATGATTTCCAAGTAGCATTAGTGTAAAGTTTGATTTCATATTAATTTTGTAATTTAATCCAATTTGAAATAAGTTGTGATTCATGGAAGATATTGCAATGGAATCTTCCACAGGAAAGTTGTTTAGCATTATTGTTTCTATGGAAAAATAGGGAAAAGGTAAAGAGAAGTGAAACAAAGTCCTATCTGTTTTGCAAATCTAGTGCTTTCTGCAGCTAATATAGAAATAATCTCTTAAACGAAAAAAATGCATCAAACAAAATATATGAGTGTCAACTAACTAAGGTCCTCTGATTAGAGATGGGCAAATCACTCTGTACCCCCTCCATAACATTTTAATCATAAGTCCATTCCTGTTCTACACCAGTCTGTGATGAAAGACAAATTATGCAGAAGACATGCAAATTGACATTTATTTTTGCATGCCACTTTTCTTGATGGATGCAGTTTGCTGTGAAACTTCCCTTAATATACACTTTTGGGGTTACAGTTCTTTAGCTGCATCACAGAGTGGAACACCATGGGTTTTCTGCTTCTCAGTTATCATTTCATAATCCAGCAGTCATTGAAATAAACTGAAAAGACAGGCTTTATGGATCTTTCCCTTGACAAACCTCTTCCCGAGAACTCTTTGACCAAGAGTTGAAAGCACACTGGAGTACATCTCCATTAAGTTTTATTGGGATATGAGCTAGGTTACAACCTCTAAATGTTCCTGAGTTTTACTGGGTATTTAACTGATCTGGGAATTCAGCTGATTTCTTACTTCTGAGCTTTCCTATTTAAAGCTGTAAAGTATACCCTGACTGAAGCAGAACTAAATCTTTTACGGGTTTTTTTTTTTTTTAGCATTTCTTCTTCAGGTTTGACGAGTTGGCTGGTAATATTAATTCAGTTTCTTGGTGTCACAAATGATTCTGTTAATGATCAAGCACTCCTAATCTACTATTTTAAAGAAATGTATGTATGTATGTATGTATGTATGTATGTATGTATGTATTACTATTTTTTAAATTACGAATAGCCAATGCTATCTGGGTATTTACAATAAAACACACTAAAATGAATTAAACATAAACAATAAAATGCAAAATAAAAATACCATAGAAACTCAAGAGTTGCAAGGTGGTCACTGAAAAACTAAAACAATATCAATTAAAAACCAATTAAAAAGACTGGGGAAATAGAAAGGTCATCACCTGGTGTTGAAATGATGCTATGTGGGTGCCAGTCGAACCTCTCTGGGGAGAGAATTCCACAAATGGCTGCCCCCCCAAACAAAGCATAAACTAAATCCAAGACTAAATCCAAGATGGCGGCCGCAAGTTAATGCGGCCGATAACAGCTCCAGAGAAAGCCAAAAAAGCCAAAAAAGAACTCTTGAAAACCCACCGAAATCCCTAAATTTCACCTTTGGGATTCTGGAGAGGTGGTGGTTGCCGGTGGGTGAGTGGCTTCTCCGAGGGGAGTGCTGGCCGAGGCTTCTGCCCGAGTCGGGCCTCCGGAACCTTTTGACGCGACGAAAACGGGACCCGGTGAGTTGCCGGAGACAGCTGGTGGCTGCCGAGGTCTGCAAGAGGCTGTAGGGTGCGACCTAGACCGGCGGGGCTAGAGAGAACTGGAGTCCATTAAAGGTCGGAAGACTCTGAACGCGAGCCTTCGAGTTGGACCAGCGGGGCTTGTGGGGACTGATGACTTTTTGAGAGCTGCTAGAGGCTTTTGGAAGCCTCCAAAATCGACCGCTGGAGCCTGGAGGCCGTTGGAGGTGAGCTAGGCCAGTGGAGTTGGTTGGGGCCTAGCAGACCCGGGGCGGCTCAGAAGGGAGTCCAGCGGACGCAGCGAAGCCCTCGGAGCTCCCGGAGACTATCAAGGGCTACCAGAGGCTATGGAGTGGAGTGGGAGACGGACGAGCCCCCCCCCGCTACAGACTATCTGGTCTTTTTCCCGGGCCACTTTCTGAGAGGGCCCGGAGGCTCCTGATGTGGGAGCTGTTTGGAACTGGTGCCGAACCCAGCAGCCCTGGAAGACGTGGATGGGACGGAGGCCGGACCGATAGCCCTGTTGATCAGGGCATAAGAATAATAATAATTGCTCGGACTAACACCATTGAGCTAAGGCGGCAGAGAACTTGGAGGAGTCCCTTGGTGTGAATGTGGACCCCCCCCGGGTGAGAGACGAGGGAGGAGGGTAAGATTGTATGAGTGTGGAAGAGTACCCCCTGGGTGAGAGTCAGGTGGGGCAGGAGTGATTGTGGTGAGTGTTGGTACCTCTCCCCGACCAGTGAGAGAAGTTGGGGGAGAGGTGCAGGGTGTGAGTGGGGTGGTGCTAGACCCTCGGTGGTGCCGAGAGCAAGAGCTGGTGCACTGGGGGGTCTTACCACTGCCCAAGAGTGTATGGGAGTGCATGATGGATGGTTGGGATAAGGGACTCTTAATTAAGCCTAAGAATTCCAGAGGCCTGGGAGTGGAGGCTACTGGGTCAGAACCGGGAATCTCTGGGGGCTATATGGCGGGCCATTTGATTCGGGTGGTGATGGGCAGGGGACGGTATGACGGGAACCGGAGGGCAAGCCATCTTTGGGGAAGGCGCCCCCGGTGTTTGTTACCGGTGCTGCGTTCCGGCCCCCCGTGTTCACACCCAGGCCCTGGTAAGCAGATCCTCATGGTCTCTGGTCTCTGGCTGCTGCTGTTGAATGCCAGGTCGGTGAACAACAAAGCCCCCCTTATAAGTGACTTGATCACGGATGAGGGGGCCGACCTGGTGTGTATTACCGAGACCTGGCTGGCACCAGAGGGGGGAGTGGCCCTCTCGGAAATGTGCCCAGCCGGGTTTCAGGTCTGGCATCAGCCGAGACACCGGGGAAGGGGAGGAGGGGTGGCAGTGGTCATCCGAGAGTCTTTTGTGGCTTTCAGGGGCGCTGCTCCACAAGTGGCCGGGTGTGAGACCCTGTTTTTCAAGTTGGGTTCACGAGAACAGTTGGGAGTGTTGCTGCTATACCAGCCTCCCTGCTGCATAGCAACCTCTCTGCCTGAGCTGCTCGAGGCTGTCTCGGGGTTGGCAGTGGAGTTCCCCAGACTTATGGTTCTGGGGAACTTCAATCTGCTGTCTCTGGGACAGGACTCGGAGGCGGCTCGGGAGTTCATAGCTACCATGGCAGCTATGGGCCTGTCTCAGATTATTCGTGACCCGACATGGGACAGTGGTCTCACCCCGGACTTAGTTTTCTTGTCTGAGCAGTGGCAATGTGATCTGAGGGGAGAGTTACATCTTTCCCCATTGTCATGGTCAGACCACGCCCTGGTGACCCTTAGACTCTCTTGTGCTGCCCCACTCCACAGGGAGGCGGGACCTATTCGAATGGTCCGCCCCCGGCGACTGATGGACCCAGTGAGGTTTCAGAAGGAGCTGGGGGTTATTCCCGAGGACTTGCTTCACAGTCCAGTTGAGCTCCTGGCTGCGGCCTGGAATAGGGCCGCGGCTGGAGCCCTGGACAAGATCGCGCCTATGCGACCTCTCCGGCCCTGCTTGGCCCGCCGCTCTCCGTGGTTTTCCGAAGAGTTAAGGGCCTTGAAGAGGGTTAAGAGACGTCTAGAGCGCCGCTGGAGAAAGACGAAGACTGAATCTGACCGAACACAATCTAGAGCCGCAGTTAAGGCCTACCTTGTGGCGGTAAGAGCAGCAAAACGTGAATATTTCTCCGCCCTTATTGCATCCACAGAATGCCGCCCGACGGCCCTCTTTAAAATTACAAGATCACTGTTGGGTCGGGAGCAGAGGGAGACCCACCTACAGGGCCGATCGGAAGAGTTTGCTGAGCATCTGCAGGATAAAATCGCTCAGATTCATTCAAAGTTGGACTCCAAGCGTGAGACAGGAACTGTGGAGATGCCAGGGGCTCGTACTTACCATGTTATCTGGGAACAGTTTGATCCTGTTGCACCTGATGAAGTAGACAGGATCCTTGGGATTGTAAATGCCACCACATGCCAGCTTGACCCTTGTCCCTCCTGGCTGGTGAAATCGGCCAGTGACGTGACATGTGGATGGGTCCAGGTGATGATTAATTTGTCCTTGAGTGAAGGGATGTTCCCGGAGGCCTTTAAGGAGGTGCTGGTGCACCCCCTCCTCAAGAAGCCATCCCTGGACCCTACCATCATGGGCAACTTTCGCCCAGTCTCCCACCTTCCCTTTTTGGGAAAGGTGGTTGAGAAGGTGGTGGCGTGGCAACTCCAGAGGATTCTGGAGGAAACGGATTATCTAGACCCCTTCCAGTCAGGTTTCAGGCCGGGATATGGGACGGAGACCGCATTGGTCGCGCTTATCGATGATCTCTGGCGAGAGCGGGATGGAGGGAGTGCGTCCATCCTAGCTCTCTTAGATCTCTCAGCGGCTTTTGATACCGTCGACCACGGTATACTTTTGGGACGGCTCAGGGAGTTGGGGGTGGGCGTAGTAGTTTTGCGCTGGTTCACCTCCTTCCTCCGGGGCCGTTCCCAGTCGGTGTTGATAGGGGAGGAGAGAGCTGACCCGCGGCCCCTGATTTGTGGGGTGCCGCAGGGGTCGGTTCTCTCTCCTCTCCTGTTCAACATCTACATGAAGCCGCTGGGCGAGATCATCCGTCACCACGGGATGAGGTATCACCAATATGCTGATGATACCCAGTTATACATCTCCATCCCGGGTGAAGTAGGTGATGCGGTCGATGCCTTATCTCAGTGTCTGGAGGCTGTGGGGGTCTGGATGGGGAACAACAGGCTTCAACTGAACCCTGGTAAGATGGAGTGGCTGTGGATTGATGGCCCCCCTAGATCCGGGAAGTTGTCATCTTTGGTTCTGGGTGGGGTGGCACTACCTCGCTCGGATCCAGTGCGGAATCTGGGGGTCCTCCTGGACTCGCGACTCCTGCTCAAAGAGCAGGTGGCAGTCGTGGCCAGGAGGGCCTTTGCACAACTTCGGGTGGCGGCAGTGCCTCCTGGGGTTGGCTGGCCCCGTAGTAATATGATCCATCCTACGGTCCCCCCTTCTTGGATTTTATGTAATTTATTATTATTATTGGATGTATTTTAGATATTGTTTTTGTATTTTTTAAACTTTCAATTGTTGTAACCCACCCAGAGTCCCTTGCAAGGGAGATGGGCGGGGAATAAATTGAAATAATAAATAAATAAATAAATAAATAAATAAATAAATAAAGCTTTCCCCCTTGTGGAAGACTACCTCACCCGCTTTGGTGAAGGGACCTGGAGGAGGGCCTCCTGAGATGATCTTAAGGTCCAGGTAGGTACATATGGGAAAATATGCTCTTTCTTTCTTTATATAATTTTTAATAAAGAAGTTTTCAACAAAATAAAAACAATACAAATTTTGAATTAAAGAGAAAAAGAATAGGGAAAAGGAATAAGAAAGTGAAAAAGAAATAAGGCAAAAGAAATAGAAAAGAAAGAAAAAGAAAAAAAGAAAAAAAGAAAAAAGTAATAAAGAAGTGGCTTCCAATCTTGTTAACAGCAGTTATAAATACATTTATATTTTGCCCTCTCTCTCTAAGGTTACATCATAATTTCCTTCTTTCCATAATCTACCCTTTCTAATCATCAAATCCATAAATCAGTAGTTCATGTTTTTATTTTTTCAGCAAAAATCCATAAGGGGTTTCCAGTCAGGGAAAAGGTGCTCTTTCAGGTAACCTGATCCTAAGCCATTTATGGCTTTAAAGATCAAAACCAGCACCATTTATTTAACATGGAGCATTTTTTTAAAAGTAAAAATATTGGCATCTAAAATTATATAGAGTCCATTGGAGTTGAGCAGCTAATAAATTCTTCTTCTTCTTCATCATCATCATCATCATCATCATTATCATCATCATAACATAGAATGTTAGAATCAGCAATATAGCAAACATTCCTTAACAATCTTCCTTTAATATTCATTTATAATGTTCATTTGTTGGTAAATGTTTTAATAAACCCCCTGGTCTTGCCCATGTTAAGTTCCTACTTCTGACTGCAATGGTAATGTTTTCTTATTCTACTAAAGCTAGAGTGCTACTAGGAAAAAAAGCCTAATTTCTTTTTAGGGGGGAAACAGTATAAATGTAAATGTTACTGATTGTACTAATAACTTTGTTTTGGGGTTCCAAAACAAAGGGGTTACGAAACATGAATGGTTGTCTCCGGCAATGGGTATATGCTGCGCTTGCCTTGTATCCTTTTGATTTTCATGCTGTTTGTGAGCGGGAGCCAATCGCGCCTCACGTTGCTCTGCCCACCTTTCCCAACTTCTCTCTCACGCACTGATAGGTGGAGGTGAGTCTTCTTCTGGACTGCCTCCAATCAGCTGCTCCGGACCCGATTCAAATTTCGCACCATCCCAGTTCTTTCCTGCTTCTATTGTTACCGTCCCTTCCTCTTCCGAATCAGACTCAGCCTCCATCCTGACATACAGTATGTTTCTTCCTGAAACTAGAATACTGTTTCCCAACCTGGATAACATCCAGATTTGGACTTCAATCCCCAGAATTCCACAGCCATTATGACCATTGTACCCACCAGTTGTCCAGGACCTCTAATTATCTATCGCTGTCTGTCTGACTTTCTAAATATAAAAGTACTAATATGCTACTAAGCAAAGCACCAGCTGCAACATAATAATTACTTCCAAGAGTAACTCTGTGCCCATTTAGATTCCAGAAGTATGTTGATAGAATAAAATAGTGGGTCACTGTAGGGCATTGTTCATTGCTCAGAAAAGAGACAGAGCTGAACTGGTAGAAAACATCGTAGTCAAGAATGGAGCAGGGTAGCTGGGCTTCTGGTGGGAATATGACGGTCTGAACAGATGTGCTCGCAGGCTCCATGAGCAGAACTGACAATGTGGCAATTTTTGGGGCTCAGCAGGTCTTCCCTGAAGCCCTGGAGTGTTTTTCCAGAGCAAGGAAAACACTCGGAATAACCTCATCTGTCCTCAGCAAGGCTGCTTGCAGCCAGAAAATTGCAAATAGCATCTGCAATCATCTGGTAAGAGAAGCCAGGAGGCTGGGGCGTCATCATTTCCAAGCCGTTCTGTAGCCTTAAAGGGACATTAAGACCCGCCACCCCATTTCTAAGCCACCCAATTTATTTTTCTTTTAAGGATGTGTACCCTAAGAGAGGCTTTTTACAGCAAGGAGAAATGTGTTCTCTTGGTGCTTATCGTTATTTTTGTGATTAATTTCTTTAAAAAATATTCTTTTTAGGTCTTGGATTTTGCTTTCCATCCAAATATTAAAGAAGGTTGAGTGTATGCAATCATCTTCCTGTTATTATTTTTGCACTAAATTTGAAGAATTTAGTATTTTCCTACATGTTGAATCTGCTGTTTTGAACTTTCAGCTTTCTGCTGCTACTTTCTCTGGGAAACTGCCTGCTATCATACTTTCACTTGTGTAAACACGTCTCAGAATTTTTCTATTATCTCCCACTTTTGCTAGTTAAGTACCTAGGGGGCACCATAATCTACTGCGTGGGACATAGAGGATTTCAAGCAGACTTTTTTGGATTTCCATTGAGACTTTAAAAAGATCCTTTTCATTCCCGTCAAGTTATTATGCAAGATATTCAGGACATTGTGGAAAACATGAATACTTAAATGTGTCATCTGGTTGGGGATATCGTGGAAGAAATTGAAGAGCTTAACAATGATAGAAATGTTTCTTCTAACAGCAAGATTGAGACTTCTGATGAAATGCTAGATGAAGATCGGATGGTCGAGTTGAAGAAATTAAAGGCTCATTATGTATGGGAGGTTTTCTGTCAAGAACTCTGAGCTTTTAAGGGGGGCAGTTGGGCTGTCTGATCTCTTTATGAAAATAGCTCTGTGTGTACTGTGGGGATATGTAAATGCTCTGGTTTATTTTGAAGGGCTTTAAAATGCTTATTTGGATTGCTTTTAGGGTTTGTATGACCTCATTTATCTTTAATGATTTGGATTAAGATTAATAAGGTATAATAATAAATGCTTGGTTTTAGGCTTAATAAGATTAAGCTTATTAGAATTGTGGTGGTATTAATTATAATGGCAGACAATTTATATGCTTTTTAGTTTGATCTTTTTTATAGTAGACAGAAATGTAAAGGATAGTAGTAGGAAGGAAATAAATAAATGTTATCTTTTGGGGGGAAGTTGATTAGGATATATATATATATATATATATATATATATATATATATATATATATAAATAAGGGGAAGGAATAATTGTATTTAGTGATTTTTATATTGTACCAATGGAATGATATATAGAAATAATGTGATTTTGGTTTAATATAGAGTAAGGAACTGATTATGGAAGATTGCTATATATCCTTGATGTTAAAAGTCGGAAGTCACCTCTTTATGTAACCTTTAAAAAAAAAATTATCTTGTGTTTTTACACTTTTTTAGTTTTCTCTATTTCATTTTGTAATTTTTTTTGCTTTTTGTAGTTTTTATCTTCATCTTAAATCTAATGAAATTCTTAAAAAAAAAGAAGAATGGAGCAGGGTAGCATCCACATTGAATAAAATACATAAATAAATAAAAATAATAAACTTTCTGCTTTAGATGTGAGAGTGACCAGTACAACTGAGTTTCCAGTTCTTTTCTGTTTACTGAAACATCCCACTGAAACATACCACAGAATATGATTTATAAATGTTGTAATATCCCCAATTTTCTGTTTCTGGAGGGCAAAGCAGGCATCACCTTCTACTGATCCTCAACCTCCTGTTGGGTTTTCAGCCAGCCACATCTGTGTCTTAAGACAAGAGTTTAACTAACTGTGCCATTATAATTTGTTGTTGTTCAGTCGTTTAGTCGTGTCCGACTCTTCGTGACCTCATGGACCATAGCACGCCAGGCCTTCCTGTCCTCCACCGTCTCCCGGAGTTTACTCAAATTCATGTTCATTACATCGGTGATGCTATCTAACCATCTCATCCTCTGCCGTCCCCTTCTCCCTTTGCCTTCAGTCTTTCCCAGCATCAGGGTCTTTTCCAGTGAGTCCTCTCTTCGCATTAGGTGGCCAAAGTATTTGAGCTTCAGCTTCAGTATCTGTCCTTCCAATGAGCAGTCAGGGTTGATTTCCTTTAGGATTGACTGATTTGACCTACTTGCAGTCCAAGGGACTCTCAAGAATCTTCTCCAGCACCACAGTTCAAAAGCATCAATTCTTCGGCGCTCAACCTTCCTTATGGTCCAACTCTCACAGCCATACATTACTACTGGGAAAACCATAGCTTTAACTATACGGACCTTTGTCGGCAAGGTGATGTCTCTGCTTTTTAATATGCTGTCTAGGTTTGCCATAGCTTTCCTCCCAAGGAGCAAGCGACTTTTAATTTCATGGCTGCAGTCACCATCTGCGGTGATCTTGGAGCCCAAGAAAATAAAATCTGTCACTGCTTCCATTTCTTCCCCTTCTATTTGCCAGGAAGAGATGGGACCAGATGCCATGATCTGGGTTTTTTTAATGTTGAGTTTCAAGCCAGCTTTTGCACTCTCCTCTTTCACCCTCATCAAGAGGCTCTTTAGTTCCTCTTCACTTTCTGCCATTAGGGTGGTATCGTCTGCATATCTGAGGTTGTTGATATTTCTCCCGGCAATCTTAACTCCGGCTTGTGATTCATCCAGCCCGGCATTTCTCATGATGTACTCTGCATATAAGTTAAATAAGCACGGTGATAATATACAGCCTTGTCGTACTTCCCAATTTTGAACCAATCGGTTGTTCCATGTCCATAATACTCGATGTAAAAGTAGTTAAAAATGAAACTAGTATAGCTTCTTTAAAAAAGAAGCACTATTTTTTAAAAAAAAATAAGTTGTGCAAACGTGTGTGCACTTTGATG